>CM040242.1:23492972-23555386 GCA_022545495.1 Chrysanthemum lavandulifolium | reverse complement strand
ATGGAAGGGCTTCGACACGTCTCGCAGGAGTGTCCTTGAGCTACTCCTGAGGGTACATCATCAACAATTATTTTGAGATGGAAGGAGTCTTATCTTAGGTGTAATTTTTACATGTTGACAAATCATTTTCATATAAAAAAACTCCTCTCTCTCGACTAAACGCTAAATTTGATCATTTTTAATCCTTAATTCGATCCGGTTTACCTATCGTAGTTAGATTAAGCTTGTTGTTATATTAAAGACCTAAGTTTTGCTTATCTTTCAAATTTTTGTTGGAATTTGTACATTTAAGATAGTAGTGTGGTATTGGACTTAATTATAATTTTGTGTTATTTTTTTTTTTTTTTTGATCGATAGATTAAGGGCTTGTTTGTTTACTTTTTCATTAAGTCGTTTTAATTAACAAATGACTTAATGTGAAGGACTTCACTTTATCACTTATTATTTTAAGTCATTTATTTTGATTAAGTGAAAAACAAACAACTTTTTATATTACTTAATAAATTAAGTTTTTCATATTAAATCAATTAAGTTGCATTCAAACACTAATCCAATTTATATTGAAAGTTCTTTTATTGCAAATAATACATATAACAATAAAAACGATTACCACTTCAAGTTTTTAAAGAAATGATGCCGATATAGATTTTGTAATGGAACAATATAAACACATACTTTAATACATCAACCCCTAAATTGTTGTTGAACCACTAATAAAGGAAATGAGTTCAATGATAATATGTTTTACTATCACTATAATAGTTTGTCAAAATAATTGTATACTCATATACAAATAATTGTTACCTTTAACTCAAACTCGCATAAATTTATGCATCCGTAATTTGATGAAATTATACATTGTTGCCATTAGATGGGTACTCGGTTAGATACCGTTGTCGCTAGGCATAGCTACTCGGCTAGAAAACATTAGTCTCTTTTTCTTTTGTAATGACGTCTATTTTTACTTATTTTCAAAGATGCTACGATGTTCATTTCTTTCGTTTGGAGCTTGTGTTTATTTTGGATATGAAATAGTTTGGATTGTTATTGCTTAAACTTATGTTAATTTAAATTATTATTAATAAGTACAACAATTATCGTTAGAAAACATGTAACCGAATAACATTTGCTCGTCGCAAAATCTGTATATTGTGGTACGCATTGCCGCATTGCGCGGGTACCTCGCTAATTCTCACACATAGATACGAGATAATCGAAATTAAATTTGCATTAACGACTTTTATAACTGTTGATACAAAAGTTGGGTGTTCCTTATTTGGACTCGGCTCGTATCAATTAGACCTTTGATGCTTGAGACCCGCACTAAGAAAATGAGAAAACACCGTTAGGCTTACCGTGGGATTGTCTCCACGATTATCCTCCGCGTGAGAGTAAGTAATCGCTTTAGGGTTTAGTGGAGAGTTAGGTTTTGTGATCGCATTTTAATGAGGCCGAGATGCCCTTTATATACACACGAAGTCCTTGTTGGTTTCGTGTTCGCAACCTTCGGCGTATCCCTCCTAAGTCGGTTGATTGATACATATCCCATAAGTAAGAGATATCCGATATCAAGATCATAAATAACTCGGTTTGGGCATTCGTGAGCCCAAACCGTTATCATAGCCCACTGACCGGGCTCGAGTGTTAGTAGCGCCCATTGGTCGGGTTCATGACCGAACGCGGACTATCGTCATCATGTCCCCCGCCTAGTATGCGAGGTGGAACTGCGGATGCTAGACTAATAACCGTAGCAAATATATTCCTCGAGGCGCAGGTGGAAGCCGCAAAGGTTTCCGCCTAAGAGAAGATATAGTGAATCCAAAGCTAATTATGTCAAATATATCCTTTGTAAAATGTGAAAACGGGTGGAAGGTGTGTCACGTCGTCGAACTCATATCCACACGCTTAGAGATAGTGGGGTCAACGTGTCGATCATCGCACGGAGGTGGAACCCTATATAAATGCCGCTTCCCTTTATCGTGGTTATCACAAGAAAATTATTTCCACCATTGTTAAAGAAAAAAGCTCAAAATATCAACCAACCCACAAACTTTTAAAGGTAACAGTGCGCGCATTCAAAATCTCATTATGGTTCGTGGATTAACCGACTTCTCATCCGATATAACCGAGGACGAACTTCGTGAGTTCACTTTGGATTATTATATCCCGCTCGCGCTACATCCAAGAGTTCAACCGCGACACGCCGATAGCGGATTTCTGAAGGAAAGTGGGGGTGTACACGTTTTTTCAATTTGCAAATCAACGTGTGCCTATCTCCTTGTTATTGTGCGACGTTCTAAATTACTATCGCCTACACATATCCCAATCAGACCAGATAGGCAAAGAAAAATAACAAACTTGAGGTGAATTGCCGTTTGTTAGCGATTACCCCACCATCTATCTTTCCGCGCTTTTACCATACGTCGTGGTCAAACGGTGGGTTTCTTTTGCTTAGCGCAGGACGGCCGCAAATGTTATATCGAGAAATTAGACGCGCTTAGAACCGGAGAGAAGTTTTCCGGGTTGATGAGGCGTTGTTCCTGGGGCTTCGACTCTATACCCGAGTTCGCCATCAAGGATGAGCGCCACTCCTCTGGAACGTATAACGCGATGATGCGGAGATGATAAACGCCAATCGTATTCCCATCAATTCCTATCCGGAGGAATTTTGGTGCTCATGGGCATCGGATCGCAGAACTATTTCGATAGTCCCTGACGAGGTGCCAACCTTCCTAGACGCGAATGACCGGGGTGGGTGCTCGTCCTTCCTTCTCCTTTGCTTTATTAGTGTGAGCATTTCTTTTCGCCTTTGTATTTTATATAACTCTTATTGTTGTTTGTTTATTGTTGCGCATAGATGGACTTGTTCAACGTTGTTAAACAGCAAAACCCCGCCAAGTCACCGTGGGAGTATGCCTCCGAGAGAAGGGAGGTCCCCATTTTGATGCTACTGCTGGGCGCACTATTGAGATGAACTGGAGGAATCGAGGGTGGTTCCCCATTGTCCGAGGCGACCCTCTGCAGCATGCCCACCCTGTGGTACACCGGCGGAGCCACGCACGCACGACGGAAGCGTGGGGTCCTCGAGGCACGTACCCGAGGAGGCGAGCCAAAGAGTAAAGCAAGAGAGTGAATCCAAAGCATTATGTCAAATATATCCTTTGTAAAATGTGGCGTGGGTGGAAGGTGTGTCACGCCGGCAACTCCTATCCACACGTTTAGAGATAGTGGGGTCAACGTGTCGATCATCGCGGAGGTGGAACCCTATATAAGCTGCCGCCTCCCTTTACCGTGGTTATCACAAGAAAATTATTTCCACCATTGTTAAAGAAAAAGCTCGAAATATCAACCAAGAAACCCACAAACTTTTAAAGGTAACAGTAGCGTGCGCATTCAAAATCTCATTATGGTTCGTGGATTAACCGACTTCTCATCCGATATAACCGAGGGCGAACTTCGTGAGTTCACTTTGGATTATTATATCCCTTTCGCGCTACATCCAAGAGTTCCGCCGCGCACACGTCGATAGCGGATTTCTAAAGGAAAGTGGGGGTGTACACGCGTTTTTGAATTTGCAAATCAACGTGTGCCTATCTCCTTGTTATTGTGCGACGTTCTAAATTACTATCGCCACACATATCGCAGAATCGCATCAGTATAGGCGCGAGAAAAATAACAAACTTGAGGTGAATTGCCGTTTGTTAGCGATTACCCCACCATCTATCTCTTCGCGCTTTACCATACGCCGTGGTCAAACGGGTGGGTTTCTTTTGCTTAGCGCAGGACGGCCGGTGTTATCTTCGAGAAATTAGACGCGCTAGGAACCGAGAGAGAAGTTTTCGGGTTGATGAGGCGTTGTTCCCTGGGCTTCGACTTCTATACCCGAGTTCGCCATCAAGGATGGCGCCCACTCGAATGTACAACGCAGATGATGCGGAGATGATAACGCCAATCGTATTCCCATCAATTCCTATCCGAGGAATTTTGGTGCTCATGGGCATCGATCGCAACTATTTCGATAGTCCCGACGAGGTGCCAACCTTCCTAGACGCGAATGACCGGTGGGTGCTCGTCCTTCCTTCTCCTTTGCTTTATTAGTGTGAGCATTTCTTTTCGCCTTTGTATTTTATATAACTCTTATTGTTGTTTGTTTATTGTTGCGAGAGATGGACTTGTTCGCGTTGTTCGCTTGGCAAACCCCGCCAAGTCACCGTGGGAGTATGCCTCCGAGAGAAGGAATGTCCCCATTTTGGATGCTACTGCGGGCGCACTATTGAGATGAATCGGAGGAATCGAGGGGTGGTTCCCCATTGTCTTTGAGGCGACCCTCCTGCCGTGCGCCCACTCTGTGGCACTCCACTGAGCGGAGCTTTCACGCACGTGTCGGGAAGCGTGGGGTCCTCGTGGCGAGCCGGAGGAGGGTGCCAAAGATTAAAGCGCAAGAGAGCGCCTGGTGGTGATGGCGCAGGCTCATCCAGGAGAAAACGTCATGTCATTCTTGATGCGGAGTCGTCATCAAACGATGTATCGCCCCCCGGGCAACTGAGACTACTCCCCCCAAGTAAGTATTGTCGCCGAAGCACTTATCTCATTCCCTATTTAAATAATCACTAATTCTCTTCTGTTGCGTGCAGTGTTGAAACCGTTGGGGTTACTGTTGAGCGTTCTGGGGATTCGTCACCCGAGGCGAGTCCCGTTCACGCTAACTTTTCTGAGCCAAAGAACCAAGGCGCCGAGACGTTGGTATCTGGGGATGTGCCCATGGACCCTCTTGTTGAGGAGCTGGTGTTGGCTGCTGCGCACCAGGCTACATTGGTTGCGCAACTAAAGTCAAGGTATTCTAGGGAGAGTAGCGAGGCCGCAAAGGATAAGCAAATGCATGCCGAGGCGTGGTGGCGGTGCTCAGTCGGGCAGAGGCGGCGAGCTCCTATGCCAAAAGACTTGTGAAGAAAGATGTCGTTACTTACCCAAGTGAGCCGGGAGCGTGCCGCATTAGAGGATTATAAGGCTACTTGCTTACGGGCTCAAATATTTGGAGAATGGGAAGGACGAGCACTTCTCTCGGTTGGAGGAGTTTCGTGCAACCTTGGGAGGCTTTACGAGACGCAGGAGATGAAGCTACGCAAGCTCAAAGATCGAGTGCGATGAAGAGCTATATCCTCACCGGTTTCCACGATTCTTCGAGCGCAGTGGCTCATCGCCCATGGTTTGCGTCTTGTTGTCCTCAACACTTTGGAATCTCGAGAGGTGACATACACTTTTGGGGGTGTTGTTTAGTGCGCGTTGGCGCGTGGCAAGTCGGAGGCCATAGAAGAGCTTCATGAGAGCGGCATGTTGACAGTTCCTGCCGCACAGGTGCCCGGGTATAATGAGCGTGCCTATGATGATCTGGTCGTTGCGATGAAGAAGATGAAGCTGTTGGAGCTTCCTCAGATTGCCCAGCTGGAGCGCGGCCAGGATTATCCCATAGGTTTGATTATGGAGGGGTTAACCTTGGCCCGCCACCGTGCTGATTATGCAGAGGCGCAGCCTGACTACTTTTTGAAGCCTGACGAGTCACAGCTGCAAGTGCCTATCTTTGCTCGCCACGCGATATCCTTAACCCCAAGGCTAAGAAGGAAATCCCTTTGAAAGAATCCTTAGAAGCCCATGCCATGAGGCTTGCCAAGAAGAAGGGCGTGAAGGGAAAGGCCATTCTATGTGGTCTTGGCGCAGCGCATCTCCCGAGATCCGACGGGGTACCTGTTAGTGTGGCCACGGTATCTCGCCAGGATTCTGATCTATTAAAGAGACTTAAAGAGGTTGGGACGCCGCGCACCGTGCTGAGAGCTCATCTCTTAGGCGTTGTAATAGTATGTAGGCTATAGCATCTTTGTAGATATCCTTTGTATGAACTTGTGGTCCATAATGAAATTTCCCTTTTTTGTTGAAGGTGTGTTGATCCATATGCTTTATCGAATGTGGTTGCGATTATAATGTTTGTACTTAGTTATCTGTCTTTGCATAAAAAACATCCACGTTGTCTAAGAATCCAACGGTTATATAAACGCGACAAGTATATGAAGTCCATAATTATGTATGAAAATCATGATTTAATGTACTTGAAACATAATTTCTAAGTACTTGTATCATAATCGTGTATGGTGTGATATGCAGCGTACTGTAAATATCATATCAAGGAGTCAAGAGTCTTGATTCCTAGTTTGTTAAACATGACAAGTGTGCATTGTTGCGCATCCATCGTGGAATGCACATTGAACTTATTCCAACGTCTTGAGAATAAGGTGTTTAACAAGGATGCATGATCCGATGTTGATGGGTTTGCAACCCTCTTACTCAACGAGTTATTTAGTAGGTTTACTCATCCTTTTACCATCGTGGGTTTTAGTAAGTGCATGCACGCCATGTAGGCAAAAGATAATATAATAACAATGTTGAGACATAAATAATACGTAAATAACAAAGTGAAATGTGTCGCGGAGTTAGCTAGAAACCGCGACGTTTTATTAATACTTGCAAGTTTTGTAAAAAGAAAAAGACATTTGCCTAAGTAAAACAGAATGTAAATACGGATACTTATTGAGCACTTTACTAAAGTGTGGGGTGTCCGTCTTGTTTGGCCGTAGCCTCTCCTAAAGATAACATCGTTTGAGATTGCAAATGTTCCATGTGCTTGGTAGCTCACGACCATCCATGTCACGCAGTTTGTACGCGCCCTTTCCCAATGCTTCGATGACCTCATAAGGTCCTTCCCACTTCGGTCCAAGTTTTCCTGTATCTTCTTCATGGCTCGCATCATTGGCGCGATATACAAATTCACCTGGTCTGAATGAGGTGCTTCGAACTTTAGCATCGTAGTATCCTTTCATTTTTGACTTAGCTCTCGCCTCACATATAGTCTGCTGCTCGCGCTTTCTTCCAACAGGTCCAAGTCTATCGCCGCTCATCGTCATTGGTTGTGACATTAACCCGGTAGTACGAATAGTTGGCATCCCAATTTGGGCCGGTATAACGGCTTCGTCCCATAGACAGAGAAAAGGAGTGTCTCCCGTGCTAATTTTGATTGTCGTGCGGTGCACCCACAAAACATGCGATAATTCCTCCACCCACCTCCCTTTATGTTTGTCTAAGCGTGCTTTAATTCCTTCCCCGGACTACGATTTGCACGCTCGACCAAACCATTGGTTTGTGGGTGTTTAAGCGGCAAGTGTCTTTGTTCAATATTTAGTTTCGCACCATTCCTTGAAAGGGTTGTCACGAATTGTTTTCCGTTGTCGAAATGATCTCCTAGGTAATCCGAAGCGACATACAATATTCTCCCAAACAAATCGTTTTACACGATTACACGTGATTGTCGCGACCGCCTTTGCCTCAATCCATTTAGTGAAATAGTCTATAGCCGCAATAAGGAATTTCGGTCCCCCATCGCAGCAGGGAAGGGCATGCAATGTCGATACCCCATTTATAAAATGGCCATGGCGACGTAATAGGTGTTAGCTCTGCTGTGGTCGGCGTGGGATGGGTCTATAAACTTGGCGATCGCCACACTTTTTATCAAATCCCGCGCGTCACGGTGCATCGAGGCGGTAGTATCCGACCATAAGGCGATGCTACAGCGGACCGTGGTCCCGAGTGCATCGCATGAACCGGCGTGGATCTCTTGAGTACGTAATCGCGAAGGGTCCGACACATCGAAGCCATGGTTGTAGAAATGAACGTCGATATAATATACCATCTCGAAGTTCAAACCTCTGTGATGTGCGACGTATTCGTCGGGCGTCCTTCTGCTCTTGGGGCAGTATGCTTTTTCTTATAAACTCGACGATGGGAGTCATCCATGTAGGACCTTGCTCTTCTATCACCGTGGATATCTCCATTTCTGAGATGGATTTGCTCTTAAAAGTCTCCACCAATACTTGTTTTGACAGGTGCGCAAAACTTGTGGATGCAATCTTGCTCAGTGCATCCGCCTTTCTGTTTTCCCCTCTAGGAACTTGTTTGATGGTAAACCTGTTGAAACCCTGTATTAGTGACTTGGTCTTATCGAGGTATTGAACCATGTTTTCCTCTTTAGTCACATATTCACCCAACACATGGTTGGCTACTAACCGGGAATCCACAATTGCTTCTAGGTTGCGTATGCCCATTCGAGCTGCAATGCGTAATCCGGCAATCAGGGCTTCATACTCTGCTTCGTTGTTTGTGACTGTGAATTCAAAACGTAGTGCGTAAGTGAATTCCATTCCTTCTGGATCCGTGAGGATAAGGCCTGCGCCTGACCCGTCCACGCATAAAGATCCATCCGTGAATAGGATCCATGGTTCTTGTAGTTCCACCTTGCTTTGTGAAGGTGCATCATCGATGATCTGGTTTTTGATGATGAGGTGCGCTAGTATCGCGCCTTAACCGCAGATCGTGAGTCTGTAGGGAGATGTTATGCTCACCTAGCAACACGCCCACTTTTGTAGTCGCCCGATGCGTCGGGTTTGGAGATGACTTGCTTGATAGGTTGGTCGTGATCACCGCTATCAGCGCGCTGGAAGTACTGCGCGACCGTTTGGCGGCGAATACTAATGCCAAAACCAACTTCTCCATTGCCATATAGTTAACCTCCGTTTATCTTGAGTGCTTTGCTTACAGAATATACGGTGTTTGTATTGAATTCGTCCGTCAATAGTACCGCTACCGCTCGCCTCGGGTTAGGCGCGACTAGTGTGGGAAGTCTTTGCTATGTGTTGTTTAAGTCGTATAAAGCTTCTTCCGCTCGTAGTCCGGTGAAAGTCTCCTTTTTGTACACTTCTTGGCGTTTGAAGAGGGGGAGTGACTTATCCGTTGATTTGGACAAGAATCTGTTCAAACCGGCTAATTTGCCATTCAGAGACTGGACTTCCTTCAACGTGCGCGGTGAAGGAAGTTGGATGACAGCCTTCGTTTTTTCTGGACACGGTTTAATGCCGACGGGCTCTATCAAATATCCGAGGAACATGTCTTCTGTAGCGCCGAAGGTGCATTTCTTAGGATTTAACTTCATATAGATCTTTTGTAGTGTCTTGAATGTTTCCTCGATGTCGCGCACCAATTCATCCTCAGTATGGCTTTTTATGACAAGGTCGTCAACATAAACCTCTAGGTTGCGGCCCACCTGTTTTTCAAATGCATTATCTACCAATCGCTGGTAGGTGGTGCCTGCATTCTTCAAGCCAAAGGGCATTTTTGTATAACAATAGACACTTTGGCTTGTATGGAAGGCCGTTTTTTCCTCATCTTCTTTAGCCATCTGGATTTGGTGGTACCCTTTGTATGCGTCTAAGAAACATTTAAGTGAGTATCCGCACAAAGATTCTACCTTCCAATCTATCTCTGGTAGTGGGTAACAGTCTTGTGGACATGCTTTGTTGAGATCCGTGAAGTCCACGCACATCCGCCAACTACCATCGCTCGACCATCACTTGGTTGGAAAGCCAGTCATGGTAATAGACTTCGCACATGATACCTGCATCCACAAGTTTATGTACTTCCTCCAGAATTGCTTTTGCGCTCTATAGCCCGGTCGCGCTTCTACGTCAGATCGGGAGTATCCTTGTCGGATTCTCAACTTGTGTTCAGAATCGAGCGTGGTACACGTCATGTGCTTTGGTTCCCATGCAAAGATGTCCGATTCTTTTGCAAGAGTGCACACACGGCCGCCCGCCTTTATCGACAACGATCCCGATTGATACTTCTTGCTGGTAATCGGGATGAATTGCGACCCTCGGGTTTGATACTTTAGTTGCGCATTGCAGGATGTGTTCCGTCTCACATGTAATCGTGTTACATTCTCCGTGGTACGGTGGTATTGTAAAGAGTAACAATGCCCTCCACCGGAACTTGAGCATTCCATGTCTCAGTAAGCGGTGCTGTGCGTATGGTCGATATCTCCGGCCTTACAATAATGACATTGTATGGCGAAGGGATTTGATCACCATAAAGTTCATCCAGTAGTAACGGAGTGTTCCTTATTACCAACACCGACGAGTAGGCGTGTTGCCCCATGGGCCATATTTTTCTCTCGTAAAACCGGTCAATGACGTCATGGCGGGCTTAATCGACCGTATCTCGGTCGCGATCGCTTGAAACAATGTTCATACATTATATCTGCGGATGCTCCTCCATCAACATACATGCGGTGGATATCGTAACCCCTGCATTAATTTCGATGGTAAGAGGTTCTACTCTGCGTTGTCATGACCAAGTGGGAAAGAAATTTCGCTTCCACAGAAAACTTTGGCTAACCTTACGCCTAGTCTTTCATTGCCATGGTGTATCATGTAAATGGTATCACCTTATCTTTGGGTGCTTCTTTTTGTTCCCGATCTTTTGCTTATCTTTCCCATCCTTGATGCTCTTAACTAAATGGTCCAATTTGCCTTCTTTACTAGCTTATCAATTAGTTGGCGTAATTGGACACACTCATCGTGGTGTGGCCGCCCATCCATGATAGTCGCAGATCCGTTCCCCGCGCGCGCTCTTACCGGGTGCGATTGGTGGGGTCTCGGGAAGTTTGCGCCTACATTGCGAATATCTCCTTTGGAGTCTTGGTTAGCGGGTATACTTGTCATTCTCGTCCGCCCCACGACCGCGGTAGTTCTTGTTGCGGTTGCTACTCGGTCAATGGATTGTCTCTAGGTCGTTCTTGTGACCTATAGTTTGAGTAGCCTTTCTTCTTTGTCTGCGCAGCAGCCTTCTCCTGGATAAAGGACCTCGTGCGTTTATAAGTTCATCAAAGGCTTGGGGACCTTGTCGCTCAACCTTTTGATGAGTTCGGGTTATTGACACCGCTCATGAACCCCGAGATCTTTAGTATTTCGGGACATGCCTTGACATGTATGCATTCGTCTTTGTAGCGCTCCACATAAGCGCTTGTAGATTCCCCGACTGCTTTTACCTCGGCAAGTTCGAAGGGTTTTGGCGCATTTCTTCCTTTGAATAAAGTTCGTGCAAACGCCCCGTAACTCTTCAAAACCACCAATGCTTCTCGCGGAAGCTTCATCAACCGCCCGCATTTCCACAACATGTGGCACCACGAGGTTGTGGCCAATTTTCGATGGTAGCGGTGACTCGAAAATTTTTAGGTGATCGTCCGGATCACTGCTCCATCGTAGGTTTTCACATTGGCGGGCATGCGCTTCTCTTATCTTTTGAAAAATCGCCGATGCGCCGAGTGAACGCATCCACCTTTTGGCGGCGCCAGGAAGAGACATATCTTCGTCCTCCCGGTTGCGATATCTTCTCTGGACTTCCAGTGTCTGTTTCTCTGTCCTCGTTGTCAGGAGTCACCGGAGGACGAGCTCTCTTTCGAGCTTGCGCCGACCGTCCTCCTAATCCGAGCTCAAGAGCTTTCACTGGGGAGTGTCGTCGCCAAGTCTCTCATGGACCCCGCGGCTACCAAGCCTAGCGTGGACATTGGTACGCCGTCCATCATCTTCGTGTTCTCCCGATCATGAGGTCGGTTGCTTCATCGCTTTCAACTCTCCTCCCGATCCGGTAAACACCGGGGCCGACGGTTGTCCTCTCGCGCCTCTTCCTCCGGTGACGCGATGGGGATGTCTCATATTCGAGTCGAAGTTGAGTCGGGCTTGCAGGCTCGACTGACCTCTTTTCGCTTCCTCTTGCATGAGGCGCCAAGGTTTCGTAGTTTGAGACACGAAGTCACTGGCGCTAGTTCAGCGCGACTCCTTCTAGCGAGGTGTGTCTGCCACCTCTAGACCCTGTTTCGATCAGTAGCGTCTGGCGGGGTTGTGAGGTTCGCTTCGCACCGATTGGAGGGAGTGGTAAGGAGGCGCTGTTGTGGAACTTCGCGCCGGTGGTTGTCGTAGTGGCATGGGTTGTCCCGTGCGTGGTTCCACCGTCGTGAAGACCGATATGGGCTCGACCCTTGGTTTCGGGTCGCGACTGGTTGTTCAGAGGCCGCCAGAGGCCGATTCGCTGTCGCTTCTTTCCTTGTAGGTCACTATGTGATCACGGCTTAGGTTTCCGTGCTTTGTCATTCTAGTTCATAGTGATTGGTCCCACGGATGGCGCCACTTGTTGATACAAAGTTGGGCGTTCCTTATTTGGACCCGGCTCGTATCAATTAGACCTTTGATGCTTGAGACCTGCGCACTAAGAAAACAGAAACATCATAGCTTTGGTGGGATTGTCTCCACGATTATCCTCCCGTGAGAGTAAGTAATCGGTTTTAGGGTTTAGTGGAGAGTTAGGTTTTGTGATCGTCCTTTAATGAGGCCGAGATGCCCTTTATATACACACGAAGTCCTTGTTGGTTTAGTGTTCGCAACCGGCAGATCCCGCCTAAGTCGGTTGATTGATACATATCCCATAAATAAAAGATATCCGATATCAAGACCATAAATAACGGGTTTGGCCGCCGTGAGCCCAAACTGTTATCATGCAAAGCCCACTCGTCGAAAGCTCGAGTGTTAGTAGCGTCCTTTGGTCGGGTTCATGACCAACGCGACTATACATCATCAATAACCGAAATATAATCACTGATAACTCTCTTATTAAATTTTGACCAATATAATTATATTGATTGATATTAAATTTGCATTTAAAATTATTGAAAATGATTTGAGCCATACTTATGATTGACTTCATATTATTGTACAATGAACATTAATACTTGTACCTTTAAAAACTTTGTTATATATGCATTTTATAAGAGCAAGATAAACTAACAATTTTATTTTACTGCTTACTTTAATCGCAACATGTATGAATGTGATTATTTGTGTCCAAACATCATTGGAATAACAACACGTTAATCACCAATAAATTTAAGAATACGAATCCAAAGATCTAAAATCAATGTATCTTCTAAGAACGAAAAGCCCACATAAAGTGGTAATGTTAGCTTTTGACAAAATTGGTTATTACCCATTTTAACTAATCAAATCGGAGTGAGAGATTCTCCAAACGACACAAGCCAACAACTCTTGTGAGCGCCATATTATCATTACGATATAATAAATATTACTCCGTAACACGTTAAGCTTTGGTGAGAGAATATAGTAAACCCACACTTTCCAACCTCTACTCGATGTAAAAGCACCCAAACGAGAAATTTAGTGAAAGGTAAGTCGATTCTCTCTATCTAGTTATCAGAAATATAGTGACAAAAGGTCAACTGAGGTTTTAAAAAAACTGTACGGATTTAAATTGCAAATCAAAACTGGGCAAGTAACAACACACAAGAGCAGGCCTCTAAAAGTTTTAGACACAACAACACAGCTTTGCGCAACACTACCAGAAAATGTTTGGAGCATTCTGTTACAAGCTAGCTATTCATTCTCTTTAATCGTCTCTTTTTTTTGTGGCTTCTCTTCATATTTGTCTCAACAAGACACCTCTGTACACTCGTATTCCACTTGGATTCATGTACTATGATCACCTACTAGATTTCTAGATACTAAACTGTAGCAGAATGTTCCTATACTCGGTATGCCTAGCTCCCATTTGGTTTCTCTTCCGTCCCCTGCAAATTAAACACCATCCTAGTAACAATTAGTCACATATAGACACAAGTTTTTTACCAGATAAATCGGTAGTTAACACTTAACACAGAGTTGTCAAATATGACAAGATATACTTCTGATAAACGGGTCCATAAAGAGTGGAACAGGAAATAGCTTAAAACGAAGGTGATAAGCAGATCCTAAGTTTGACCAATATGTTTTTTTAAGTAAAAATATCATTAATAACACTCTTGCCCCAAAAAATGGATTATTATTGACGTAACTTAACTTGAAATTATATTTGATACATATGTTTATTGTGGTGACTTTCATTACGCTCAATGTGAAAGGGAGGCCTTTAAAAGGAACCTAAAATGAACTGTGGTATTATAATGCCAAATCATGGCTTCATTACTAAAGGTGAAAGATTAGTCGCTTGTAGATCCATAACTTTTCATTAGTGGAGAGACATAAAAACATCATCGTTTTTTACTAAGTTTCAAAGAATCTTGTACCTGAATTTCCTGGAGCAATCTATCGAGTTCAACTTTGATTTCAGAAAAGAAGGGCGCTTGCCGGATCAGTTTCCCAACATCTTTGCATCAATTCCAAGAGTTTAGGGTTTGTATTTGTGGGAAGATCTGGCCGACGTCCCTGATAGAGATTAAATATAGCAGTATCATACACTTGGATCTTCATCTCAATAATTAAAGAGGATACAAATGTTTTCTATCGCTTCTCCCTTGACTTCAAATGTCGAACTTGTATTTAGCAATATCAAAATTATCAACTATTTCTCCTACAGTGTGAACAAAACATCTTGTCTAGCTGTCTTGTGTCTGCGTTTGTATAGAGTTATTGCTATCTCCTCATAGGCTAAATATATCCGCTCACTTGAAAATTTAAACTATATCTGATCTGATATTTAATAGTCAAGTATGACAACTAATAAACAAATCAGAGGATGCAGATATTAATATGTACATATAGGCGATTTCCAGCTTATAATCTATACTTCAAATCAACATGTTAGGGTCCACTCTTTCAGAAATAGATACATTACTCCCAACCTTATTTGCTGATCTAGCAAAGAAAATAAATGGAGGTATTAACCCTATAATGTTTTGAAGTGAAAGTGCAGACCCTGAATTCCTTGAAATGTTCATGTCAATAATATGAATCATAGAGCTGAAATAGGCTAAAGCATATGCCCTTTTCGTACAGTTGCCCTAAAAAAATTTAGAACGGCAATTTTTAACTATCACACAATATATCTATCTCACATGTCCTAAGCAGGACTTGAACCCACAACCATTTGGTTGGGGAGCTTCTCACACAACATGGGATACCATTCGGACACAAGCCCTTTGGTACAGTTGCCCTAAAATATGTGCTAAATTAATATCAAGTTTGAAATTAGAAAGCAGTGGATCAGACCTCCAAAGTTGAAGTATAATCTTTTCAAGAGCAGGTCATAAAGTGTTATATCAAATCATACAAGCTGTTGCTAGCTTAATAAACCTTTTAAGATCAGTAAATAATTGATTCTATAGATAATTTTAAAACAGTTCAGCTTATATGAGGTTAAACCCGAAACTATTTCAAGTTCGAACTTTGACAAAAAAAAAATCAATATTAGCTTTATTGAAACCATTTAGCAATGCACAAATCTAATATGTTATCACAATTTCACTTATTTACAGACTTGGGTCATACCAATCAGCACTTTCCAACGGTAAAAGTATTTAATTGTAGTCTATGGACATACTAATATTACATATAGTATTACAAACACGCAATGGTCTCTCTCTCTCATATTTGATTTGAACTTTGTTTGGTATTAAACATGTTTTCATCTCGACTATTCTACTTTCAAGTCGTTACCAAATCTCCATGTTTTCTATTGTTTCTTTAATCCATATGCAGATTGTAGAGTCATCTCTTGAAAAAGAAAAGTCATAATAAACCGCCTCAGTAAGTTATGCAAGTCTTAGGCTTCTATAATGAAGTAATATTCTAATAAATTATCTTTAGTGCTACAGGAAAATTAATGAAAACTAGCCTCTTCTGTAAACTATCTTTACTAAGAGCTAGATGTAGAGAACTGACCTGTCTTACTCCCAAGGCTGCTTGTAATGGTGTCATGTTATCATAAGGAATCTATAACACAAATATATTTTAGTTAACACTTGACAATATAATATTAAAATTCAGCTAACAACAGTATCAACAAGTGAGAATTAAGCCTTCTTTCATTTACATTAACATTTCAACCCCATTATGAATCCAAATTACCTTGGCTGTTACAAGCTCCCACAGAACAATTGCAAAACTGAAAACATCAGCTTTCTGATCATACGGTTGATGATTTATAATCTGAAAAATAGGACAATACAGAAAAGATGTCATCAATCGGATTGTGCTTAAAGGAATGACAGATAGATACATTATGACACTCCATCTTTTGTGAGAACTAATGTATAATTGATGTTGACAAATATGTGTTCCTCGCAGATATAAGTGTCTCAAATTCTCAATCTTAAAGCCCCATCCAGGGATGTTGATGATACAATCATTTCACCCCTATCCAACTCAAATGATGAAAATAAAAGAGCATTAAAGAGAGACCTCAGGAGCCATCCATCTATATGTTCCTGTCTCTGCAGTCATAACTCCTCTTGATTCTGAAAGCGAGCAACCCCAAAATCCGCCACCTTTACAACCTAAGGGAACATTAACAAACTGAAGTTAGAAAACTGTGAGAGTATAATGTAACAGCCCTGTCAATAGAGAAAAACTAAGAGAGTGTGCGTTGCTTAAGAACTCCAAGGAAAATTTCACAATTTTAGAGATAATTCCTTTTAAGCCCACAATACCATACAAATTTCATACTCAACTTCAATAATATACAAACCCTATTGCTACAACTCGACATGTAAGTGTTTAACTTTATGCTAGAAGTGAGAAAACTTTGGGAGTAAGGTTATTAATAGTGAGGAGCAAAATTTGTTTTATATGGCTCACATCTTTCTCCACTAATATCTCAGCACACCTATTACCTGCTTCTAGTACCTGTGATGGGTCACTTATCCTCTCTGGAGATGAAGGATATAATATATAACTTGAAAAATGTCTACAAGGAATATCACTGATTTTCTTCCATAATGAGATTCGCAGAACATAGCAAAATGACAACTACATGGCTAAATAGAGAAGGTGTACCCTCTAAACAGAATTTATATACGTCCAATAAAAGCGTCACTTTCTCCCAATTTATACGTGTTCAATGTAGTTACAATATGTTAAATGTATCATGAACTGAACCAATCAACACATATGAGACATGATGAAAACGTAAAACCAGCATTTAATCTTGATAAGTAAACTCTTTCACCCTTGATACTTGCATATGACATATAACCGGTTTTAACCATTAAGTATTTATATGATAAGATAGACAGGAGACATACATTATCACTGTCCATAAGCAAGTTTGCAGTCTTCAAGTCCCTATGGATGATATTGCTCTTATGCAAGTACTCCATTCCTCTACAAACGTCTATTGCAAACTGCACCAACTGGGAAATTGTCAAGGTGTTATGGTTCTTATGTAGATATTCATAGAGGCTGCCTCCAGGCATGTATTCTGCAAGCAAAACAGACAACGATGTCCTTAGAATGTGAATTATGTGGTCAACAAAAACCATGTACATGTTTTCTAAATACACAAGCTAAGAGAGAATCTAATGTGAATATTGAACAGCAATGGTGACATTAAAACTATACGGTATAAAGGGACAAATTTCGTTTGTTAAAGAGCGACAATAGCTGTTCTAAAGAAATACAACCATTGGTACATCCAACTAGGGGTGGAAACGAGCAGAGCCGCTCGTGAAAAGCTCGGAGGGATCGGATCGCTAAAAAACTCGAACGAGCCGAGCCTAAACGAGCGCGAGCCCGAGCCTAAATTGGAGCTCATTTGATAAACGAGCCCGAGCCCGAGCTTTATATACAAAGCTAGACTAGGCTCGCGAGCCTAAGCGAGCTTTAGTACATTTTGTGTATGTATACTAACGAGCACATTAACGAACTCAAAAAAAATAAACGAGCTTGAACACGTAAGCTCAAGAAGCCAAGCATTTTTTTTATAGGCACATCACAAACGAGTCGAGCTCGAGCTTTATATATTATACCACGAGTCGAGCTCGAGCTCAAATCTTAAGGCTCGAACCGAGCCGAGCTCGAGCTTTCTAAAATATAAACAAGCCGAGCTCTGGCACGCTCGGGCTCGGCACGGCTTGTTTCCACCCCTACCTCCAACCATGTTATGTCTGTTTTAAATGACCGGTCAGATAAACAAACTACTCCGCAAGAAACGTTTTCCATATGGCTGTTAACTTATTTATAAGTTTCATATATATTTCACATATAACTAAGTTGCTCCACCCAATCAAACACAAATTGTATCTTACACTATCATGTTTGCAGAAATATATCATGGCCTAACCTTCGGTTCCCGTAACCAAGTTTTTCTCTCATTCCTTATGTACTTTTTCTTACTTCATCCATACTTTTGACTTTTCTCAAGTGTGTATATGATCGAATAACCCTTCGTATTGGATTCAAAAGGCTTTAAAAAGGCCAAAATGTACTTGTAGGGACACTAATTTAAAGCCAAATAAGATGAGAATATGTATTAAGTAGTGTAAATCGAGATTAAAACTGTGTGAAAACTTCTAACAAAAACACTTGGTGGCAAGTATTTAACAAATAAAAAACAACAGGTTCAGTACCTGTTACTATGCACATGTAAGGTTGCTTTGTACAAGCACCAATAAAACGAACAACATTTTTATGTTGGACCTCCCTGCAATAATAAACAAACCATGAAATTGTTAGCTGTCCCCAATCACAACAATCACAGCAGAATATGGTATAATGTAGAGATGTTGCACCTCATAAATATGTGAATTTAGTTCATTAAAACTCACAAAGTCCAGAACACAGCTTCACTTATAACTCGGAAATTCCAAAAACTCAGTTAATAGTTTATGAGGGAAAAAAATAGCCTGCTTAGTAAGAAATTGATTATATGAAACCATGTTGCAACTTAGACTCTCTAGAGTGACACCCTTGTGCACCAAGCATGTCAGCCTTGCAAGGGTTAGAGAGAACTGATATACGCATATAACAAATATACATTTTTGTTCTTGGATGAAAATAACTCTGGTACACATATAAGTATACACACACACATATAAAGGGACACACACACAGGAAAGGGGGATTGCTAACAGTATACGGGTAACAATAAAAAGAAAATTAAAGGAAACCTGGCAAAATAAGGGTATGTTTGGTAGAGAGAAAATCAGTGAAATGAAATGAAGCAGAGAATAGAAATCTAGAGAATAGAAATCTGTAAAGAATTTGAATGCATTCTTGTGTTTGGTAACAATCAAGACTTGACCCCGAGAAATGAGAAAAAAAAAATACATCACGTGAAAGGAAAAAAAAACACCCTTGGAATAAGCAGAAGAGAGCTTTGTAAATTAGAAAATTTGATACTCGTAAGTAATCATCAACCAAAGAATCTCATATATATAATGGGGTCATAAGCATAAACTTGGTGTTTATGTAATCTGAAAATGAGAGAAAAATTCAAAAATTTTCATAACCCAGCTTGTTAAAGTTGAGACTCATGATCCTTTTCAACAACAATTAGTGATAAGCAAATCAAGGATAATGATCAGTTATACAACCAATTGATCTGAAAGTTGTCAACTCCAAATATGAACACAAATCAAACTTGCCAACTACTCCGTAACAAACTGTGATGGGGTGAGGTAGAAATATTTGGAGGTGTTTATGATTTGTTGTGTCATTTGGAACTCAAGTGATGTTATTTTATAGCAAAAAATATAGAGAATTGGTTCTCCGCTCAAAAAGAAGGGGAATGTAGAGAATTTGAGTTATGTGTAAATGCAATTCTCAGGGAATATGAATTCACCGCTTTTTTTATTCTCTAGCTACCAAACAAAGGAATTTTTTTATTTCCATTTCTTTGGGTTCATTTCCCTCAACCAAACATGCCCTAAGAACAAGGAAGTTACCTGAGAATGGCTACTTCATGGCGGAATTCATCCTCCAATGCTTCATTCAGCGTCTCAGATCTTAGAATTTTAACAGCAACATCCTGACCAAGATACACTCCTCGGTGCCTTGACAAAATTAACAGGATACAGATATTAATCAAGATATTGACATGAAAACCAATGATATATAGCACAATTAAACTATAAGACACAATTGACTTACAAATCACCACAAGATCCAGATGCAACTTTTTCCCCTACTTTAAGTAATCTTATATCTATCTCTGTATCTACAATATTGGGTGGAGCAGCTAGTGCTCTCTCTATGCCTGATTTTGAACGTGAAGAACCAGACCATGAACCCTGCAAGGTAGAAGGTAATGTAGTTTCAGGACACATGCTGATATTTATCCGTGTTATATACAGCTTGAAAGAACGATGATATATATAAACATCAAACTAGATCCTTTGACAGACAATTGACAATTCCAATTTACTTGTACGAATTGAAAGGAAAGATTTAATCAGTCAAACTTTTAAAACAGCCCGCCATGCCTAGCAACCTATCATTAGATATAATCTTATAGCATAACATGATAACAGCTGGTTTTAGTAGAAAGCACAAATAGTAAATATAAGCAGAAAAGCAGTGAAAAAAAAAACAATCTCAAACACCTCCAAAAGACGTGGGCACTAATTTAAATCAGTAGACACTGGAAGTGATGGTCTGAATAAGATTTTACTATCAAATAGTCATCAGCAAATGCACTCCAAAAGATGCGTACAGATTTGAACATTGGCAAAATCATACACGTGTACTTTCTTACTATATATAGACCATAGCCTAGGCATCGAATTACTCCATACTATAATCAGAGACAAACGCAAATTGTAGAAAGCATTAATAACTGTAACAAAATTAGAAGATCCAGTTACCAATAAATGGAACTTTACAATCACAATGTACCATCAGAAGTAATTAACACCAAAACGTAAAGATAAATGACCGAATCACTTCGAAATGTCCAAAATCTTGAAGAAATGGTGTATCAAAAAATTTACTAAATACACAAAATGACTGGACACGTTTAAACAAAACTAAAGCAAAATAATGTTGAAGTTAGGTAGAAACAGAAAATCTTTTTATGGTTCTTTCATAGATTTCTAAGTATTTGTCGTATACTACAAAAACTATCAAATTTTGTTGGAACATGTATCTGATTCCCGGTCCACTACAATCTCATTAAGGAATTTGGCATCCATTAGAGATGATATCAAGGGAAATACTCTACCAAAAACTTGGGGCATACTGCTGATATTAAATGACTCCATCAAGCTAGAATGCTCTTAATGTTTATATTGGATTCATATCGGAGGAGAAGCCTACTAGGGCTTGGGATATTCTAAACGAGGTCTCGCTTCTAAATCCCGTAGCTGCAACTTTCGGGGCTACCGCGCAACCTTATAATCCATATGGTGAGATCTTTATATTAAGGCTTCATTAGTCTAGTGGATTCGTTTGTGGAGTCCGGGATTTACCTCCCACGTCACCGAAGGTGGCTCCTGTGGGGTTTCCCTATATCTGAAAGAGTAAATTGCAAAAAAACTCCATGTGGTATGTCTAAATCTCGCAATCCCTACCTTTTTGAAAGTGCAAGCGTCATCCATGTGGGAAACCTTTGGTGAGGATAGCGTCCCTGCCTAAAGTGAAATGACCAAAAGGCATGGACGATATACGCACCAATGGTTTTGCGAGGGACGACGCCTCCACTTTCTAAAAGCGAGGGATTGCACATGCGATTTGGACATAACATAGGGACTATTTTTGCAATTTAATCTATAATCTATATCTATAATCTATAATCTATAATCTATATCTATAATCTATATATATAACTATCTATAATGCATTTGAGACTTTTATAAATAGAAAGCTTAATTTTTTAAGCTTACACATGTTACTATATTTAGTAATTCATATAATTAAATACTACACTACACTAATTGTGTTATAATATACATTAATGACACATTAAATTTTAATATTAAAAAGGATGTTACAAACCTACAATGATACAAGTTTTAAAGTTCTAAATTTTATCATATACATTTAATTTTTACTAAGTTCAAATGAATATAACTATGAAAATCTATATTTGTATTAATATATTTTACGGAAATTTAAAAACACATTTAACTTTTTAGAACTATCAAACTGGTAAACTGTCATATACTAAATATCATTGCATTGCATACTGCTAAAGGATCAAGATACGACAAAAACTGCATATTTGATATCCCGCTGCTTTGCGCGGGTACCATGCTAGTCTATCTAAAAAGATGAAACTATCCTACCACTACATTTAATAAACCACGACATGAGTATGTCATAGATTCCTAACTTTTCAAAATAAAAAAATAAAAAAAATCATATCGATTAATGCATGTGGTTCATATACTCCTAAGGTGTGGTCAATCTATACTTAATTTCATATGTTGCATTGTGATCTTTTGCCTCATCCCATTAAGTTGGTTTCTCGTTTCGAACACCTCACTCTACCCGTTGATTAGTAATCTCATAATGGTTTTACATGGGTGTAGGATGAAAGTAAATATATCCCTACTTTGTTTATATTTTTTTTATTATCATTATATATTTAAGATTTTTGTTTTTTTATAATTTATGTTTGGTGGGAGACAAAGGAACCTCAACCGCGTAATGAACCATCTAAACACCGGACTACACATACCTCCCCACAAGACCCATAATACTAGCCCTCCATGATTCTTTAGATATACGTTTTGGGCATGTGGTCCAAGGAGTTGCAGCTAACACGTTGAAGCTTAGGACCTCTAATTGAGACTCTCAAACTCTTAATGTTAAACTACCAAGAGGGTTTAAATTGAATTTTATGGTAAGGTATCCAATATTCCAATAAGGTAATATAATGAAAGAAAACATTCAATTGATTTGAATAAACTAGTTTTTAGAGGTAGAATTTTGCATATGTCCTCTAGCGCCACAAAACCTCGGCTTTTATACGGCTCAAAAGACTTCTAATGTTCCCAAATATGGATGATCTTGATAGCAATATAAAAAAATTGGATGGAAGACTCTTATCGGTCATTAGTTACTCATTTGTGAATAGTCGATGTCTCAACAATATATGTGGTCGCTCATACTTTACCCATTACCTTTGAACATAAATCCTTGGAATGGGTAATTCTTATGTTAAAGAGCATGGTTGTTTATGTCAATCATTATGATCTAAGCATCATTTTTCCTATAATGTACATGCGTCTCGCGCTCACTACCTATTCATACGCTTTTATACTACTTTCTCTAAAAAGATGTCATGTTCAAGTAATTACAAACACGACTCGTAAAGATGGGATTGGGAGCCCAATTATTGAGAGGTCCAAACATTATTTTGTCTCTTTAATTGAAAACCTCCGCTCTTGAAAGAGCAGTGGGATCTAGCCATTATAGCAATATATTAGTATAACGTGTCAAGGAAATCTCACATGCTAACTCACGCAGACTTGTCTTTGCGCCTTACACGGGACTTGTTATTCATTATGTTTAGCGTTTTCCGTGAGAGAAACAAATAAAAGATATTGGTTCTTATCTCGTGTCGAATCATGTAGTCCATCTTCATGTATAGCGAAATCAAATATGGGTGAAAAATATCACACACAATTTATCAATTTCTTCGTACTTTTTCATCATAAAACTTCCGTTAGGTTTTTAGTTCTTGCTTTCATTGCATCCCATTTTAGGTTCTATAATAATTCTCCTTACGAACGATTTAGTAGTTAGTTATTATACATCAAGGAAATCCGCTCATCATATTCCAAATTAGATATTGCATAACCAAATGACCTATATGGAATAGATGAGTCTCAAGATCGTTATTGTTGGATGTTTCATATAAGCATTCACGTCTATATCCACCATCTTGTATTTGTCCTAATTATGTGGTTGTGTTGGCTATGAACTCCTTATGTAGGAACAAACTAAAGTTGGTCTTATTTCCCAGTAACTTTAAGAGCATCCTCAATGTAATAGCTAATTATCAAAGACTTGTTTTCTTTCTGAGCTTTGCTACACCCTCCTACTATTTCCTCCTACAAATCCTCCTACACACACAACAATATTATATAGTTTTTTCCCACTCATTCTCTTTGTATCCAAACCGTCATTTCGACAAGTGTCGACATCAAAGTAGTAGGCACATTGTAGGAGGCTTTGTAGGAATGTTTAGCATTTCTCTTTCTATAAAGCTTTTGAGTTTTGATCCAATGTATAAAGTCATCAAAAAGTACAAAATCAATCAAAGGGGTTTAAAATAAGAAGAAAGAGGTTGTGAGATTGCACCTAAAGTTTGAGGTTTATCAATCTATACCCAAAAAGCTTTTAACTCCAATAAGAAAAGGCTTTTAAAACGCTTTTTGTAATAGTATATAGTCTTTACAAAAGATCCCATCGAAGATGCTCTTACAACCTTTTTTAGTCACTTGTAGATATTTTGCTCATTTTCGCCTAGTTTTTAACAAATATTAATCAAAACAAGGTTTTTAAGATCGGGATCCTACCTAGGATCGTTGTCTTTGCGAGAGCGAATTGGAATCTTAAGTGACTACTATAGTGTCATTTTCTTATAGGCGTAAGGTGTTGTAAAATTATGCAAAACTACATATTATCATATATCATATTTCATGAAAATGTAGGTCAAAATTATGACTATGAAGTGTTTAATACAATTCGCCTCTTGTTTTTCATATTCCACAAATCTTAATACATAAATTTGTAGTTTTTTAGCTTGTGGGTCGAGAAAAGTAAGATCGGATTCTTAAGATCCTATGGTCAAGAACGGGATCTTATTAAGATCCTATCTTGCAAAGATCCTACGTAGGATCGGGATTGTTTTTCTTTTCGGTATCGTAAAACTGTAAGATCCTAGGATCAGGATCGGGATGACGAGATCTTAACAACCATGAGTCAAAATTTCCTTAGTAATGTCTTGCAAGTTGCAACCTTATTTTTCTCTAGAATATACACTTGAAATAAGAATATCACATAATTGCATAATAAAAGGTCACCAAACTCACAAAACCATTTCGCATTAATTCCTGGAACCTTGTGTCTTTATTAGCCACTTAGCTATAAGCAAATCATCCATAATTACCATACCATATCCATAGATAGCAACTTTATTCCAAAAAATGAAACAAATGCCAAACATGATCATGGTAACATGCGACGATGACAAATGAGTGCCGCGAGAAGATAACACCATGATTTGTGGAGTCGCCTTCATATTAAAGAGGGCTACGTAGGATACAAGTGAAGTATCACAATGAAGCTATATCCTAATAGCTCCCTTCTTCACTTGAAGCTTTGTCACGGAGCTAAGGGTTACTCAAGGTATGGTATAGATTATACGCGGAATTTATATGCCTTTTTGGCTATTAATTACCTCCCATGACTCTCTATACGCTAGACATCAAGAATGTCTAGTCTTGAGGGTCCTATATCGAACAATAATTAACGGGCTATAATGTTTAAAGAGCTATTGAAGTGTTTCATCGCGTAAGACGACTTCCACACAATTAGCACACATGAAGTTTGAGGGCTACAATTGTGGTCAACTCCATGTAGTCATAAACCATTATGGTTCAAAGACTTATATATTGCGTAAGATGACTTCTACACAAGTTGGGCACACACGATGAAGTTTACAAAGGCATTCTTGTGGTCTATATGGTCGAGAACCATGAACCATGTGTTTTGGAAGTAGACTATGAGGTTAATAGTAATCCAGCATGAAAGCATGTTAGGATTACCATAACATAGGGCATCACATTACGACCTCCATAAAACATACTGGTTTACTACTAACAAGACTTACATGACACGACCTATTTTTATTCTTTGCACAAACATTGTTGTCCCATATATACAGCATACACTTAGGCCTAGACAGGATACTTGCTCATGTACCGGAGAATTTAAAAACAAACCTTCACAGACATATATTATAATCAATATGACCAGAATCATACTGAACACTTCAAGCAGTGTTAGATATTATGTACCTCACTCCTAGCAATTGCTCTCTCCATTGCTGCCTGTAAAGCCTGTGATTCCTGACCAAAACATAGCAATAGTCAGATCTCAGCACAGATGATACTCAGAATGATCCTATCTAGGGCACACAGACACAACCAAATAAAATAAGTCACACATATTATTAAACCATTATTTTTTGGGTTCAGACAAGCAAGTAGCTTCCGCATGCAAAAGCAGCATAACATGAAACGAAATCATAAAGGGAACATGAAATTATGAATGTTATAATTTACGACACCATTAAGAGCAAGAAGTACCTGAGAGGCCATCCATCAACCACAAACACATCCAAGGAATAACCATCAGTTGTTGAAAACACATGTGCTTCACGTATGTTGAGTCCTATGTCAGAAAGTAACGCTGACAGCTGTTGGAGAAAGTAGACTGGTTAAACCAAACATCAAAAACAGCAAAGATAATAGACAACAGAAACATGACCAAAGAAATTGATTGATTCGAGAAATCTAAATGCAGAAAAAGTGCTAGAACTAGAGCATCATCTTGTCCTTCACTCAGATACCTGACTGAGAAGCTTAGGCTTGTCAACAGCTGAAAATATAACTTCATGAATTGGCACATGGGAATCATCCTTCCTGTGAAATATTCACCACAGGTTAACTAATTTCACTTTGAGAATGTGCACAACATTGGTGTCCAATATTAGAGAGGGATAGCAGTGATAAAATGAATTGAAAATGCAATAGTAGATCAACTAAAATATAAGAAGATAAAAATGCTTTTCATAAGCTCTAATTTAACCAGGTTTATATTTGGAATTCCATGTGATGCAGTTTCATGTTATCATGCAATGATGTGCAGCCACAGATCTGGGACATAGTAGCTTGCTGCAATTAATGACACCTTAATGTCCTTTATTGCAACCTTCTATAAGAAATGCTTAATATATGGAGTCCTCAAATAGAAAGGTTTAATTGCGGAACATAGAAAGATACATTCATTTTTTTTCTAATAATAGCAAAGGCACTCTGAAATTTAATAGAATTAGCAAAGTATTTCCATTTTTACCAATGTTTGCAACGTACTTCAATCTTTATATTTTCATTTTTTTACCAATGTTAGCGGCGTACATTTTTGGACCAATGTTAAAAACACACTTTAAGGTTGATTTGCGACAGATTGCTAACAATTGTGACACGATGCAAGGATGTTATAATAATTTGCGGTAAAATCAAAATATCTAGTTATTTTCACCGAGATTAAACCAATTACAAAATAGAAAATAATGAATATTACTATTTATGGTAGAGGAACTGAATTGAAAAGCAAAACAAAAAATTCTATCAATAATAGGTTTTCATTAACCAAATCCTTGTTGTGAATTAAATTTTAGATTAAAGCCTGCTAAATGACAACCTATAAAGATACATGGGACTTCAGCAATATTTATTTTACTGAGGCAGCCACAGAGAACCTACAGTCATCATTTTGGGAACTGAAAGACCACTCATAGCTTCAGAGTAACATATTTAGCAATTATTAAGACTGAAGCCAGATCTGAGAGAGGATTATGTTGTGCTCATTATAGAGATACAAGCCAACCTCCCTCAATTTTACATATCATGGCTGCCTATAGATGAACATTAATGGGAACTCGAGAGAACATACAAAACATCCATAAGTAGCTTGAATTTATATTAATGATATATGAACGTCATAAATCACAAAGAAAGGAATATGAAGCAGAAAGCTTCATGAAAATTACTGAAACAGAAATCTCGTTATCTAGCAAACCAGTAGTACCTTGTATAAGAGTCTCCGTCGAGATCCTCTTTATCCTTGTCAAGAGAGTTTCTTTTGACCTCCAAGTTTAGGTCCTCGAGTTTAAAGCACGGTTCAAAACCCATCTCACGGTTCCGGTCACTTTATAAACCAATTGGAGTAAGTAGCAAATGACATAAGTGTGCCAGTATGCACCTTTAAATGGTGAAACAGAGGAAAGAATAGCAGCCTAGTAATGCATTTTTCTAAAATATACCTGCTATCTGATACTGCAGGTCCAACAGTTAATTCTTGATGGTCTTCATCAGCATCTGCTCGAGCCCAGAAATTCTGCAATGCTCAATTGTAAGACCAATAAGATTAAAAAAGGTGCGAAATATAATTTTTAACTTAAAATAACGAGACCACACACAAAAGGGTTAAACAATCATTATGCAGCAGATATGATCAACAAAAAGTAAGAGTCAGATTGGATATTTAATATGAAGTTCTGCAAAGTTGGGCAGAAAGATACCAAAATTGAACCCTGTCTACTAGTGGAATTTGCATCTATGAACAACATGTCGGGAGAATTCTTCCCCGGTTTTCTATCTAAAGCAAGTGATTCTTATAGTTTCTCATCAGGCTGTGATACATGATCATGCTCAGGCTATGAAGTTATAATACCTAATATAGTAATACGCTATCTAGAATAATTCATCAAGATCAATACTACACCTCAGCACATATAGCATGCCCCTAGTTAGCAAAGAAAAAAGATTATTGCACAAGGGACGATGAAATGCCACCAACTTCTAAAAAGAAAGATAGGTTAGAACCATATTCAGATATGCATACAGCAATAGTAACTTTATCCAATAAACAAAAATGCTTTGGAGCACATATTTCCTATCACATTGTACAAGAACAAAAATTACTAGATTCAATTCCCATCAAAAAGGTAAAAACTAGACTTCAAATTTCCTTGTCTAATATAACAATCCGCAAAACCCAAGTTCCTAGGTATATACTAATCCTCAGAGGTTAGTAACACAAAATCAGTAGCCCACAGTATTGACTTAAACCATTACCTCCAAAAGACGGACATGAAAAACAGGTCGATTCTCAGGATCCTTGGCCAAGGCAAGGAGCTTCTGATGCAGTAATACTTCTTCGGCTCTATCCAAGTTGATATCCAGCGCATAACTGGCACACAGATGCATCAGAAAATTGAAATAAATACTTAACCAACTTGACATGAATTTTTTGAGCATGTGTTATCACACTTTTTACTACCTAAAATACTAACTAGGAATAGACTTAAATTCAGATTCAAAACAGGAATTACATTACAAAATATACCAAGTCAAAACACAGTCACCAAAAGGAAAGAAGCGCACTCATTTAGCGTTTATATACCAAATTAAGCTCCTTAAGATCAAAATAAATGTGCTAGTGCCTAAATATAAATAAACATAAATAGCAAATGAATTAATATAAGTGTGTCATGTTTACTAAAAATACACAAGCTAATAACAGAATATACAGTGTCACAAGTTCACGGCACCTTCTTTTGCACAGGATAAACTAATCAACCGCTAAATATCTAAAATAGCAAGAAAAAATCCACTTAAAACAGGAATCTTCAACATAAACATAATAAGTGAAACAAAAGCATATAAACCGTACACGCAAGCACTCATTTAAAGTAATCCACATAATTAATCACCAAATTCTATTCCCTATAATCCAAAAACAACTGTTTATTAACACTTTACCCTATTTGCATTATTAAGATACCTCAACAAAAATTCCACGCACAATAAACCAATAAACATCAATCATAATCAGTGAATTAATGCTCAAAAAAATCACAAAATACATAACCTGATCACACACCTAACAGAATCGAAATTCAGCATTCACTGTAACCTCTTTGTTATCTATATCAACTAACTGATTATACATCAATCATAATCAATTAAATAAAGCGCCAAAAAAATCACATATAAACACCAAAACACACACTAGATAACCTAAGCATACACCTAACTGGTAATCGGTTGCGCGAAATACGAATTATCGTTAACCTCTTTGTTATCAATATTAACCAACAGATTATACGCATAGCAGGTAATCGACTGAACGAAATTCACGATCAGATTCAACCTCTTCATTATCGATGTTAACCAACTTATTTTACATCAATCATAACGAATCGAATAATGCTCAATAACACACACACAAACACCGAAACACACGCATATCAGGTAATTGATTACACAAATTCGAAGTAGCGCGTTATCGATCTCAACTAACTAGTTACACAATAATAGATATAAAAATGCGCCAAAACACACACATAAACACCAAAACACACACTAACATAACCTAATCATACAATAAACATGTAACCGACTATCAATAATAATAAACAAAACAATGCTTAAACGAAAACACACACAAACACCGAAACACACACATATCAGGTAATCAATTACACAAAATTCGAAGTAGCGCGCGTTATCGCTCTCAACTAACTAATTACACAATAATAGATATATAAATGCGCCAGAAAACACACATAAACACCGAAACACACACTAACATAACCTAATCATACGATAAGCATATAACCGATTATACATAATGCTTCAATAAAAAAACACACACAAACACCGAAACACACACTTACATAACCTGATCATACAATAAGCATATAACCGATTATACATAATGCTTCAATAAAAAACACACACACACACCGAAACACACACTTACATAACCTGATCATACAATAAGCATATAACCGATTATACATAATGCTTCAATAAAAAAACACACACAAACACCGAAACACACACTTACATAACCTGATCATACAATAAGCATATAACCGATTATACATAATGCTTCAATAAAAAACACACACACACACCGAAACACACACTTACATAACCTGATCATACAATAAGCATATAACCGATTATACACAATGCTTCAATAAAAAAACACACACAAACACCGAAACACACAGTAAGCAAATGATCGATTACACGCTAATTTTAACAAATCAAATAATGCTTCAATAAAAACATATACTAAGCAAATAACCGATTAATTATAACAAATTAACTAATGCTTGAAGAAAAACACACAGTAACACCGAAACACACAGTAGATAAGTATACTACCTAGAAGGTAAGCTCTTGAAATGAGCGTCTAACTGGCGACGCAAATCATCAGGAGAAGTTAAAGCCTGTTGATTATTGGTCTCAAGTAACCGATTAAACACATCGTTAACTATCTCCGAAAACAAACAACACCGTGGCGGTGATGAACTCTCACCTACTCCTTCAACTAAATCCATCATCACTTCATTTCATTTTACTGCTACTGGAAAGTAGTTATAGCATATTTGTTTAACGGAATCTAGAAAGTTTTCTAGGGGTAGAATGGTAATATTTGGGGGGGAGTTTTTGGAGTAGGAATGAAGAAAAAGGTTTGAAAAGTGAGTCTGGATTTGAAGAGGGGGTTATGTTATGTAGGAGTGTGTGTTTAGGTGGGAGTGTGTGAGAGAGAGTGGGTTATGGATAGGGTTGTGAGGAGTTTGTTGGGGGCGTGTGAAATGACGAAAGTGGGTGTGGGTGTGGGGTAGGGGGTGGGGTGGGTATTGATGAGGGTGGGTTAAATGGTTTATTATTTTTGCCCGTGTTTCACGATAGACATTTTTATAGACAAATTACACGGTTGGTCACTTGTGGTTTCTTCGTATTGCTGATTTAGTCTTTAAGTCATTTTAATTATCTTACGGATCACTATTTTTGAACATTCAGACTCTTTTAGTCCTTATTTTGGATGGCCGTTAGTGCAGTCCGTTAAGTAATTCTTGCCGTTAGTCCTTCGTTAATAAATTTTGCACCGTTAGTCCTTATTTTTAAAATATAGTTTTCCATAGTTAGTCCGTTAATAATAGTTATCGCCGATTTTTCGTTTTTATCCGTTTGCGCTTTTTCGTTTTTCGTCCGTTTTCTTTCGTTTTTATAGTTTTTTGTCCAGTTTTCACGTTTTATCCTTTTTCTTACGTTTTATCGGTTTTCATCCGTTTTGTCCGTTTTCTTTCGTTTTGTACTATTTCAACATATTGAAAATTTTCCAAAAGAAAAAAATTTGGAAAAAAATTCAAAAAAAATTGGAAAAAAAAATTTCAAAAAAAAATTTCAAAAAATTAAAAAAAATCAAATTTCAAAAATTTGAATAAAAATATTTTCAAAAATTTTTTTTTAAAAATCTTTAAAAAATTTGGAAGTTTTTTTCAAAATTTTCAATATGTCGAATACTTTTTGTTTCAAAACTTTTTTCAATATTTTCGAAATTTGCACATATTGTAAAAAAATTCTAAAAAAATTAGAAAAAATATTTCGAAAAAAATTGAAAAAATAAAAAAATCAAATTTCAAAAATAATTGAATAAAATTTCAAAAAAAATTGAAAATTTTTTGAAATTTTATTCAAATTTTTTTTGAAATTTGAAATTTTTTTTTTCAATTTTCTTTTCGGATATATTTTTTCCAATTTTTTTTGAAATTTTTCCAATTTTTTTCTTTTGAAAAAGTTTCAATATGTTGAAATAGTACAAAAACGGACAAAATGTAAGAAAAACGGACAAAAACGGATGAAACCCGATAAAAACGTACGAAAAACGGACAAAACGTAAGAACAATGGACAAAAACGGGCAAAAACGAAAGAAAACAGACAAAACGTAAGAAAAATGGACAAAAATTTAAGAAAAATGTTAGAAAAACGGACAAAACGGATGAAAACCGATAAAACGTAAGAAAAACGGACAAAAACTATAAGAAACGAAAGAAACGGACGAAAACGTGAAAACGGGGAAACGGATAAAAGCGAGCGAAAACGAACAAAACGTAAAAAATCGGCGATAACTATTATTAACGGAGAGACTAACCGTGAAAAACTATACTTTAAAAAATAAGGACTAATTGCAAAATTTATTAACGAATGACTAACAACAAAAAACACTTAACTGACTGCACTAACGGCCATCCAAAATAGGGACTAAAAGAGTGCAACGTTTCAAAAATAGGTATCTGTGAGGTAATTAAAATGACTTAGGGACCAAACTTGCAATACGAGCAAACCACAGGGACCAACCGTGTAATTTTGTCTTTTTTATATTTTTTACACTTTTTACACGACCCGCATTCGGAATTCGATAAGGCTTGTCGGGTCGTGTTCAATCAAGTTTAAAAAAAAGAGAAATGCTATGATCATAAAAATTTTACAAAAAAATTTTCACACAATGACATAGAATGATTATTTGTGAATGAAAATTAGAGAGATAATTTAAAAGTGAGAGAGTGAATGCCACTAGTTAAATGACAAGTCATTATGTGAATAATTTTTTGTAAAATTTTTGTGGTTCTAGCATTTCTCTAAAAAAATTATCGAGTTGTGCGACCCAAACTCAATGACATAATTATCAGATCGAGTTATGGTTGAACTAGCTTAGAGACTCGTTGACACCGGGTTATTTTTTAAAGAAATAGATAAATGAGATGATAATAAAAGTAATAACGTAAATTTGTTAAATTTAAAATATGTGTGAGTCACAATCGATTTACAACCATCGCGTTGTCAATCTAAAATAATTTGTTGAAACCGTAAACATATGTTTTTGTGATTTTCTCTAACACACTGTACAAATTGATCACTTCAACTCTTTGAGTTAAACGGATACCATACAAACACACACATATATATCAATATATATCTTTTCAGGTTATACCAAATTCCCAATAATCAACAAAATTATATAATATGTCAAATTAGTCAAAGGAAATTTTATCACAATACAAAAGCAAATCTCAATTATCTTTATAAAATGGAAAATCGTTGAAAATAAAGTAGATCTGACGTGTGAGATTCAATTGCTACTCCTACCACCTTTTTGTTAACACCCATCATCTCCATGCTTCAAAGAAATTGCAGTCCCAACTCCTAGGTGCCATTGTTGACTCTCCTATTTTCTCCTATTTTTCTCCTTCTTTGAAGCATGTAGATATCTTGACTCTCCTATTTTCTCAAAGTGCCATTCTTTGAAGCATGGAGTAAGTAAAAAAATCTGAACATTAGACAAAAAATAATCGACCTCAAATGGTAACATATCTTGATGAAGAGAAGTTACATCAGGCATATCATAAGTTTAATAACTTGTTTATTTTAAATAAAGAAAATGCTTAATTTTAATATACATAATTTGTTAGTTTTTTCAATCTTTTAAAAGAGTTCTTTTCACATTTATACAAATATAGAATATCAACTTCGGTTAAAACTTTATCAAGGAAAAAATGCATCACTTTTATATAAATTTCTATAACAGTGCATAGACTAACATGCAAAACTATCTCAAATAATACAATGTTGTATAAATTCGTTATCGCTCACAACGACAAAAGCCAAAGTTGAGGAGTGCAGGGGACGGCACAATAAAACAAAATGGGCATACAACTTCGAATCTTTGTCGTCGCCACTGAATAAGTATGAAACCAACAAAACCAAACGCAAAAACACACACATATAAATGAACATACCAACAATCTCAAAAAACAAATAAAAGAAAACTACCAGACAACCATCTTCATCTTTATACGTTGATCATTATTTTTAAAATTTCCATCCATTTAACTCCATCTTGCATCTTCACTCCACTGTAAAACACCACCAAAAAAAATTTCAAGCAAAACTATCTCAAATAATACAATGTTGTATAAATTCGTTATCGCTCACAACGACAAAAGCCAAAGTTGAGGAGTGCAGGGGACGGCACAATGAAACAAAATGGGCATACAACACTGTAAAACTATCTCAAATAATACAATGTTGTATAAATTCGTTATCGCTCACAACGACAAAAGCCAAAGTTGAGGAGTTCAGGGGACGGCACAATGAAACAAAATGGGCATACAACTTCGAATCTTTGTCGTCGCCACTGAATAAGTATGAAACCAACAAAACCAAACCCAAAAACACACACATCTAAATGAACATACCAACAATCTCAAAAACAAATAAAAGAAAACTACCAGACAACCATCTTCATCTTTATACGTTGATCATTATTTTTAAAATTTCCATCCATTTAACTCCATCTTGCATCTTCACTCCACTGTAAAACACCACCAAAAAAAATTTCAAGCAAAACTATCTCAAATAATACAATGTTGTATAAATTCGTTATCGCTCACAACGACAAAAGCCAAAGTTGAGGAGTGCAGGGGACGGCACAATGAAACAAAATGGGCATACAACACTGTAAAACTATCTCAAATAATACAATGTTGTATAAATTCGTTATCGCCACAACGACAAAAGCCAAAGTTGAGGAGTTCATGGACGGCACAATGAAACAAAATGGGCATACAACTTGAATCTTTGTCGCCGCTTTTGAATAAGTATGAAACCAACAAAACCAAACCCAAAACACACACATCTAAATGAACATACCAACAATCTCAAAACAAATAAAAGAAAACTACCAAACAACCATCTTCATCTTTATCGTTGATCATTATTTTAAAATTTCCATCCATTTAACTCCATCTTGCATCTTCACCCAATGTAAAACACCACCAAAAAAATTTCAAGCAAAACTATCTCAAATAATACAATGTTGTATAAATTCGTTATCGCCACAACGACAAAAGCCAAAGTTGAGGAGTGCGGGGGCGGCACAATGAAACAAAATGGGCATACAACACTGTAAAACTATCTCAAATAATACAATGTTGTATAAATTCGTTATCGCTCACAACGACAAAAGCCAAAGTTGAGGAGTTCAGGGGACGACACAATGAAACAAAATGGGCATACAACTTCGAATCTTTGTCGCCGCCCTTGAATAAGTATGAAACCAACAAAACCAAACCCAAAACACACACATCTAAATGAACATACCAACAATCTCAAAACAAATAAAAGAAAACTACCAGACAACCATCTTCATCTTTATCGTTGATCATTATTTTAAAATTTCCATCCATTTAACTCCATCTTGCATCTTCACTCCACCGTAAAACACCACCAAAAAAATTTTCAAGCATTAGATTGGCCACATCAATCACATATTAACAATAAACTAAGAAAGTGAAACTTAAAAATAAACTAAACTAACAAAATCAGTTATGCGAAAAGATGTGATGGTGGTTAGATCCGGAAAGAGAAAAAAGTGTAACGTGTTCGGTGGTGGTGTCAAGCACCATCATGGAAAAGTATGCTTAAAATTTATCTGATTTCGCTTTTTAGTAGCAAATTGATGAGGATTGAGGCTTCCTAAACGGAGGTGATTTTCCTCTACATTTGTGCAAACGATTAATCATACATTTATTTTCCATTCCATTTCGCAAATGTGATTCAAATATGCGATATAGAAAGTACTTGTTCTATGACAACTCCGTTGGGAGGACGGCTAAAATAGCTCGTGACGTGCTACTATTTTCGATTGTGGAGCTTTACCGGGCTTAACTACTTCATACCATTTTATCAAAAGAATGTAAAGAAAGATGCAAAGTAAATAATTTGTAACAACTGATTTCAGATTCAAATTATAACTTTTGCCTTGTTACTGTTGTCACAATCTTTGCTTTTATCATATTTAAATGCTTCAAGTATAGTACTTCCAAACTAAAGCCGTGCAAATTTAAAGTTAAAATCATTATTTCTATAAAAATCAATCTCGATTTATCTTATGCATGTCGCTATGAGCAACAATTGATTCCATTATAGTATCATAAACAATGGTTCTGGCCATTATATAATGTTGTTGCAGCACAAAACTTAGTACCAAACAGTCTTGCTTTAACAGTTTACACAGTACCAAGTAATTCTTTGTAGACGATAACATTTGTAGTAGTTTTATAGATAAAGTGTACATAAAATTCAGTGTACACAGTAAAATATTTGGTATAAAAAAAAGATAATTGAATATTATAAGATTGTGTTTAATATCTCTTTTTCTATGCATCAAGTGATTTCACATAAAGATTGTGTTGATATTTTTTTTTATATAAATCAAGTATTGCGCGTATAGACGTATAGAAATTAAATGAAACATATCTAATGCGTAAATAAAAATTATCATTGCATACAATACGGAAATGGAGTTGTTAAAGAATTGTAAAAAGAGGATTATGTTTATTTATTACGTAATAATCTGTAGTGAAGAAATAACAAAGTATTAGGGGGAGGGAGTGGTACCCTAGTACCCGAATTGCCACATCACCTCTATCCAATAAAAACCCTCCAACTCAAAACTACCCAATTCTACCCTAACACTACCCTAAGTGGAGGGAGTGGTACCCGATCCTACCCAATTCTACCCTAACCCCATAAAAAACACATACACTCACACACACAACCCTTGGCTTCACACACAACCCGATTGGCTTCAAAGCCCGAATTGTTACCCGAATTGCACTACCCGATGGACAAGGAATGGTGTTACCGATCGGGTAGATGTACCCGATCCCCTACCCGAGCCCCACTCCCTCCTCCCTTAGTGGTTTGAAAATGAAACTGCATGCAAATGAGACATGTATATTCTAACAAAATGTCAAATAAGTAAAAGTTGTGTAAAATAAGAGGCAATTTTATATCATCTCTTTTTAAAATTTGAAAATTTCATATATACACGTTGTACATTATCCATTTAGTGATTGCATTTTGAGTATGTATAAAATATATATTTAGAGTAGATATATGAAATTAATCATTGTATTTATTCTGGAATTGCAAAGGCTTGTATATGAAATTAACCCTTGTATTAAACATGAAGCAACCGCATCAAATTGGCATATATATTCTTACATGTATAAACCCTTGAACATCAAGACGTATAAAAGTAAATTTAGTAAACAAAATTGTATACTAAACGCTTTAAATTACACTCATATAAAAGGCATTTTGATTTAATCATGAAACAAAATCTAAGTTATTTTTATCAACCATGGATACTATGTTTATTTCTATATTGACTCACACTCGATAGCATATTTAACAGTCAACAACCGCACACTCTAAGGAAGAAGAGACCTCAAACTTTCAATTAAACCCAAGTCGGAGTTTGAAATCTCCCACTCATACTCAATCTAAATGAAGGTATGATTTAGAGACCTTCAGGAGAGAAATGGTAACGGATAACCTATGGCTGCAACATGAAGATAATTTCCTCTTTGAAGTAATTGCGACGTCCCTTCTCTATTTGTTCCATCACCAGTATTTTAGCTGGATAGATCACAACATCGTCCCACAGGTTATAGAAAGATGCAATTGACATTTTGTTCCATCGGTTTGAGCAATCACTCTTATACTTTCCGTTGGTAATAACACGCCATTCATGCATAAAACCACTCGACTTTTTATTTTCTTATCAAACTTCATCGTACTTAATGAGTTTAGTTCTTTTGTTTTATTACCTCAATCTGGTCACCAAGGTTGATAACAATGGAATTGCGCATAGGTGGCACATCGATCCATTGAACTTCCTTGAGAAGCTGAGTCCACTGGCCTTATCGCCTTGGAAGAGAAAAATGATGCCACAAGCAGCAGTATGTGCTCTAAGTCCTTGGATTAAATCCGGAGTGGGGCATGCGGAGTAGCTACTAACTTTTGTTCCAAAATTTGGAGCGCTTGACTTCGACCGATTAAACGTTTTCTTTCCTCTGCTAATTCTTCTAGCTTACCACCAAAATCCTTCATTATATCCCTGCGTAATCAACTAATCATCACTAAAGCAGAAAAAAAAAATCATTACACAAAAGAAAGTCAGTTTACTAAATGATATACGTATTGTTGTTTCTATTTACCCGTATTCATCTTTAAGATCAGTGATTTGTGAGATGTTGGATGTGGGGAGTATTACGTAGGTCGAAAGTGCTCGCTCAGTCCAAGTTTCCTTGAACCTAACCTCTGTTGCAACACCTTCTAATGCTTTGGCTGCCACCATTTCCTTGAACCTAACCTCCATGCACTCCTTGTAATGCTCCTTTGTCATTACTTTCACTCTGCCGATTAGCTCATGTGAGATACTATGGTTCACCAACTACACATACATATTATATTTACACCATTAATACTAAAATGACCAAGTAGAATGATCCTGAGACAGGATTATGCCTAGTAACTTATTTTATCAACGAAGAAATGAACAATCTTTCTAAAAGAAGCTTATGAAAGCTTTCAACTACAATGCAAACATGAATATATTTGAAGCATACTACTTATGTTTATATAGACTTAATAGCATTGCAGAAGGCTAATGATGTAGCTATAATGTGGGCTACAATGATATAGTACCATTAACTTACGGAAATATTAGCAAAGGCATTAACATTGGCAAGTAAGGTGTATCCAACAACTCCAAACCACATAGGTATGCATTCCCTGATGTAAACTTCATTTCGTAGCCGTTCGTATTCTGTAACTTCATTTATGATATCTACAGCTGCAGAAAGACAAAAAGTTTATGTAAGTTAGCTTTAACCATGATCACTGAAAAGTAGCAGCAGCAAACCTTACTTTTTGACTTCAATATATACATACAAAAGTAACCAAGTTTGGTCCAAGTTCTACTTCGAGTAACAATTTTTATTTTCACATATAAAAAACCCTCTAACTTTTGCAAATTTCAATATAAGGTAGGCAACTGACATAAAAAAGGACAACATTTGATCATCCACGTCATTTGACCTGTTACAATATCCATTTTACTCTCGATCAAAGTTTGTGAAAATTTAAACATTGTGAATTACCTAAATTAATGTTTTCCTTCTTCAATTTTCCATAGAACTTGTATATGTGAAATATAATATCCGGATGAAGTTGCAAAGTCCATCACCTATGAGTAGAGCAATCGAGCAAAGGACCTGCTGACTGAAAAGCAAAATATTATTTTTATGGCATGTCTTTCGTCTATGCGGTTAAATAAACAGAATTAAAAACTCCAAAAAAATTGCCTCAACCAATCCATAGAAAATAATTTGTAACACCAAACAGTGGTGCTTTAGAAAAATAAATCATACAAAGTATCAAAACCTTAAACATAATTCAAGAAGAAAAGAGTATTACGAAGTATAAAAAGTTCAAGCACTCACCACAGGGAGGAAACTGATGTGATTGCTGAGATGAACTCGGTTGTGTCAGATTCATTTGGTCTTTTACCCTGCATAATCATTAAAAAGGGTTACTTGAAGCGGTGTTTGGGCAAAAGCTTAGTGTAGCAGCTTATTGGTAATTTCTCAGAGCCTAAGATCTAATACTCACATAAAGTGTTTTGCCCTCTTTGATTGTATCAGATCATGCAAATCAAACCACAACACAACTTTTATTAAAGTTTCAATTTTTTGAAACATTAATCATCACATTAAAATTGTCCCGTTTTTTTTGTTATAATCATTAGGCTCCATTTTAGGTGTAAAAAAACTATAACACAAATCAAAACACACAATCAAGATTCTATTAACAAACGGCATAAAGATCAAATAAAAAATCAATTCAACAATTATCACATAATTAAATAAGATCAATTCCAACATAAACCTAAAACATAATCAAATGAACACACTCATTATTTATCTTCAATCTTCGAATTATTTACATCCTTTGATAATTGCAAATAACAATAATACCTGAAAAAATTTTAGCCTCCCTTGAATTGTTGTTGAAATCCTTTCAAACATTTAATCAAACACCTTACCCTCTTTAAATCACTTACAAAGATAAATACGGGAAAAAATCAACCAAAACCACTATATTCCAAACCGCTCATATCCAAAGTTAAAAAAAATCACCACCAAAACCCTAAGTATAAAAATTAAAACCAGGGATTAAAAGTATACCAGATAATAAGCCACATAGTCAATTCCAATCTCTAATTCAAACACCTAATTTAAAAACACGCAATAAACCATTAGTAACTCATAATCAATTTGAAAAGACATACAAATCGCTCTGTTCTGCCCCATAAGCATCTGGATGGTCTACGATCAGTGCTATTCGTACACCCTGCAGATTCTATTTCACTAGATAGCTAGCAGGATGAAATAAAGGTTTAGGATAGCTAATGACTGGGAGAGGGTGAAGGATAGCTAATGACAGGGTGTATGAAAACAAGTCAAACTAGGGAGAGGGTGTATGAAAACAAGTCAAACTTCAGGCTAGCAAGAAAGGCGAATAACAACAACTGAATCGAGATATACGTACTTATCAACTGATCACAGCGCTTACCTTAGAACTTCTGTCTTTTCGCTGCCACCCGGAGTTCGAGATCTTGTCATGAGCATGCTCCATCTCAGTCTTTTTCCTTTCTTTATCTACGAGCGAGGATGATCTTCTTCATTCTCGTCCAAGTCCGAAAGCAGCAAGAAAAGGGGGCCAGAGAGATGTTCCTCCTTTGGCTCTGTTCTCTTCACGATGATTGGTCGGTTCCTTCGTTCCCTCTTTTTCAGTATAGAGATGTTACCACTAAGAAGAAGTGGAATGATCAGAAGAAGGAGGTGAAAGGCTTTTAAGATTTTAGGAAGATTAAGAAGATTTTTTTAAAAATATGTACAGAAGAAGCATCGATTCAAAACCTAGTTTATTTGATGAATTGAAACTGATACTGAATTGAAAGTAATAGTGGGATCAATTGAAACATATGAAACTATATTATTACCTTGACTTTAAAAACGGAATATTATTACCTTGACTTTAAAAACGTATTGCATAAAACAATTGTACTTAGAAGCTAATAAGATATAGCATTAAACCAATTTTTAATGCAATGTGATTAAGAGCTTTGTACAAAAGCTTATTTTATTATATATAATATATAATAATAGATTATTTTTATTATCGAATTATTTGGTCAATCTGATAAGACCCAAAATTTATTTTCAAAATATTCTTTCTGTAATTTCACTTATTTGTCTTCCCCTAAACGTTGCTTATGAATGAAAAGTTTCAAGAACCAATTGTAGGCTATTGTTAACATTGTAACATGTAATTTATGGGGATCCTTATTTTATGGGATCATAAGCTAAACTTTTGCTTATGCAAACCATATAGCTTTATTATATACTTTTTCCGTCTCATAATTATTATCCATGTGTTCATTTTTGAAAATCTTTAATTTTCAACTTCCACTTTAAATATTTTATTTGTGTTATATATTACAGTAAAACCTCTATAAAATAATAGTGTTGGGACTAAGATATTTTATTAATTTAACGAGATATTATGATATCGATAAATTAATAATTTATTAATTTAAAGAGGTGTTACGTATGACTTTTAAATTTTCAAGTCCAATACACTAGTTACAATGTATAATAGTTAGAGATGAAAATTAAGTTTAAAAAACAAGTTTCAATTAACATTTTATAAATTCACATTTACAAATTTATTAAATTTGTCAAGTTCATTATTTTTGAATAGGTAAAAAGTTAGCTTTGTTTAGACAAATTCCAATTACGTATGGCTTTAATTGAATTTGTATAAGTTTCAATTACGTATGACCTTTATATATGTGTGTTTTTTTTTAGTAATTATTAATTTATAGTTTCGTTGGAACCAATATATATACAATGAGGTTTAAAAAAATTATTATCTTATTATTTTATCGATTGAGGTCCAAATTTGTACTCGTCCCAAGTTGGGACCGGACAAATTATTAATTTTATCGAGGTTATTAATTTATAGAGGTTTTATTGTACTTGATGTAAAATATATTAATGGATTTGAGTTTTAAGTATGTTTTCATTAGTATATATAATTTTCATCAAATATTATATAACACAAATAAATATATTTAAGGTCAAAGTTACAAAATAAAGACTTTAACAATGAAAAATAATTATAGGACGAAGATAGTACTACGTAATTTATAGAGTAAAATACACCGTTCGTCCCTAAACTTGTGCACACGCATCACGATTAACCAAACCTAGGCGTTTTCATCGTTGGAGGTCCAAAACTATGCTTTTTTGCTCTAGACAAGTCCCTTGACCAGGATTGCCAAAGTCAACATGAATTTTACGGGTTTACATCGAGGGTATAATAGACCATTCACAATTTTAACATGCCATAGTTAAAATCTAACCCAACCCTCAACCCTGGGGACCAAATGTGATTATGGCTATGCAACTAACGCTTCTTCCCTAATACGCTAGCATTTAATTTCGCGAACCAATAAACCCACCCAACAAACAACTTTACCAATCATAATAACACCCTTATCCGAAACGATCAATGAATATCAAAACCTAATCTAAATCCTCATTTCCGAACTCAAAGACCAACCCAACTTCCAACAATACCGGTCGATCGATCGTATTAGCAATATGCCGGATATAGTGATCGGTAACATTTTGAATCGGTTGCATTTGTTAGAAAGTGTGAGAACCTCTAGTTTAGCGGCGGAGGTCTAAGTGGACTTTGCTCACGATGTCATAGTTGATGAGGATTTGTTTTATTATTTAACATATGATTTTGATGGGAGGTATGTTACTAGACTCTTAAATCGGCTTATCGGTCCCCAAATAAAGTTTGTCTTCTCTGTGGAGCCAAGATCAATGCTTGGAATAGAAGACTTGAATTATGAAGAGATTCGTGATTGGATTTTGTTTTTGGCTCGGCATGGAATTGAGGAGCTGATTATTAGAAACTCGTATGGTGAGCGAGTTACGTTCCCAACCCAACTTTACTCTCGTATGGAGTTGAAACATCTGGAACTTCATTTTTGTGTTATGGCTACTTTGGAATATTTTCATGGCTTTCCAAATCTATTGCGCTTAGAATTGATTCATGTCAATTTTCTAACCGGTACAGTTTAGGAGTTTATTGCTGGTTGTCCCTTACTTGAGTCTCTTAAAATGAATCGTCCTACTACAAACGATATGAGACTATGGGATATTGCAAAACTTAGGAATTTGAAGAAGTTAGATTTGTCATTCGGTCTTTATAATGTTGTGACGACAATCACAACATCCGATATCTTTCACCTGACAAGACTTCAAAATCTTGAGACCCTTACATTGGATTTTGAGGATTGCACGATAAGAACAATTAGGGTTTTACACTTATAATTTTACAATGTTAAAGAAATGTGTAACAGTAATGAAATTTAATCTTTAAAACTTGTTGTAGTTGATACGGGAAGCTAATTCTAGAAGGGAATGTCCCTGTGCCCTTTGTATCCCTGATTAATCTTAAGCTGCCCGATGTCTATTTTGGAAATAGTGCTATGGTATCGCTCATCAATGAAATGATTCGTGGATCTCTAAATTTGAAAATTTTGGATACCAGAGTAAGTGTAATACTGTAATGCATATGTATCAAATAAACATTCATAGACATGTTTGTGTATCTCAACACTATTTGATTTTTCAGGCTGCAAACACGCTTAGTGTTCTACCTGGAAAAAATTCCAATGTTGTAGATAGAAACACAATCGACTATGGCACTCTGATTGTGGTGTTTTGAGCTTTTCTAGATCGAGCATGAATTAACTTTAATAAAGTTTATACTTGTGTGTTCCGGTCGTTAAAGACAATCAATATCAAGCTCATCAATAGGAGTCATGATGGGAATGAAAATATCGGGATGAAGCGGGGTTGGCTAGGAAGATGTTGAAACTCCACCGAGCTTCCCCACGATCGTGTTAGAGTTCTTCGATGGTTGTAGTTTATGTATGGGTTGAATACCCTATGACAATTCATGTTGCAAAATAGTTTTTGTATTTTGGTATTTGTTTATATGGTTTGCTTAAATTTAGCTTGTTCATATGTTGTTGTTTGTGCGTATTGTTGGTAATGCAAGTTTGACATTCGAAAGTCAAACTTCCATTTAGCATTTCAATTTGATTGTAGAAAGTAAAACTGCATTTCCAGTTTACTTTAGTTAGTCAACATTAAAAATGGTGAATGGCAATTTTCTATTTGAATTTTGACTTTGTAAAGTCAAAATTGCAAAACCATTAGTCAATATTTGTTAGGGAGTTTATTCATATGTTTTGGAAGTTTGACTTTACAAAGTCAAACTTTTAATGGTTTTGTGTTGTTTAATCTTCAACTAAATTGTAGTATACGTAACTTGGCAAATTGAGGGACCAATTGTGTATTTTAAAGTGATTATTGGGCGGGACTTTTAAGTATGACAACGGAAACCAAGACAAATTCAGGGACCAAGTGTGAAAAAAAAGTCACTATTAGACCCCTTGACCGTCTCTACCCTGAGACGCTATTTACTTGTGCACACGAACCAAAAAACCCGTCCACCACTTTTTCCACACACACACAATTTCCAATGGAAGATTTCCCTATTTGAATGAACTCATGGAGATTGTTGGTTCATCCAACTTAAATGATCGTATGGCATTGTGGTTTGGGGAAGAGGTGCCAAGAAGGATTTTGAAAACATAGTTCGTCGGTGCATTGATCATCGAAGAGGGCATCATCAAGCATAGGGGGCGATTGAAGAGCGAAGCCTTGGGACCTCGGGAATAGCTCTTGTGAGTTTGGATCGGTGAGGAAAGCCCGGACCAAGCACACCGACCTACTTGTACAATTCATACAGATTTTTGGTGAAACTGATGAAGCTATTCGAATCAACGAAGGTTATGTTAAGAAAATGGCTGAGCATAATGACTGAATTTTGGGTATTTCATAGGGGTACATAAATGGGGTCTTTTGGGTGCTAGTTTTGGAAATATATGTTGGTAAAAGGGGTATGTAAATTGGATCTTTCGTTCGGTTGTTGGTCATGGTTTGATCAAGTTGTGTCTGTTCTTATAACCAACTATATTAATGATGAAATATCATCTAAGTTTTATGTATTTAATATGTTCTTGTATTGTGATATTGGGTGTATTGTTTCTAATTAGTATCAGCAAAACCAAACATCCCCTTGTATCAGCAAAACCAAACATCCCTTTTTATCAGCAAAACCAAACGCCCCCTTGTATCAACAAAAGCAAAGGCAGTGGTTTAAAAATATGTGTTGAAAATGCAAATGCTTTAGCACTAAATCATAATGTATTGACAATGGTGTATTGTTTAGGAAGAAATTGGTTTGGTGTTAGTGTTAACAGTGGGACTCAACACGCCCAATGTCTCAAATTGTAACATCTTGAATTTTGACTTACCCAAGTCAAACAAATTTATGAAAGGCCACAAATTGTAACTTACTATTGTGGTTTGACTTGGGTAAGTCAAACCTATTAACAAATGCACAACGATTTCAAGCAGTTACAATGCACAACCAAACGCTATTAGTTACATAAGAACCCAATTTTTTATTGATCGATTTCATGTTCACAACTACTACAAGTTTCCTATCATATAAACATACACTTAGCTAGACCCACAACTCTCCCTATCATCTTTTTCCTTCATTTCCTTCATTTCCTTAAGATATTTAAATAAAATTTCCAGATTTGTAATCCTTTTACCCAAATCGTTAACCTTTGATAACACGATGTCAGCCTCTTCTTTCTCCTTCTTAACACCCAAACCCTTTTCATTTGGCAGTCTTCTTCTTTCAACGAACTCAACAAAGCCTTCCCCTTATCGTTTTGTGCCATTATTGTTTTTTTTTTGCTTTGGGTAGAATGTTTGTTGCTTGTATTTTAAGGTTCAATGTTGTGTGTTGCCGGTACTAATATAGTTGAAGGTTGGGTTAGATTTTAACTATGGCATGTTAAAATTGTGAATGGTCTATTATACCCTCGATGTAAACCCAGAAAATTCATGTTGACTTTGGCAATCTTGGTCAAGGGACTTGTCTAGAGCATAAAAGCATAGTTTTGGACCTCTAGCGATGAAAACGCCTAGGTTTGGTTAATCGTGAGGACGAACGGTGTATTTTACTCTAATTTATATGTATGTTTCTTGGATCCAAATTTTACAACCTCAAAATGTATATGCAGGTTGAGATACTCTTGGATCCAAATTAGTAAGTTCCATTTGGTGATATATGTTCACTGTGTGCAAGTAAGATACTCGAGCCATCCAATTTGAGGAAGACCAACATGTACACAGTTATGCAATCCCATAAAATATATGAAATCGGAATAATCTGACCCGACATAACCCGACCCGACAACAACCCGAACTCAATAACTCGACTACTTATCGGGTCAGGTTGCAGGTTACTTTCTCATAATAAAAACCTTGTTTAACCCGACCCGATAACCTGACAACTCGACACGATAACACCCTTAGTTGTAATATTATTTTTATAAGTTATATGAAGTAACATTTGATTTTCAAAGATTATGAAAAATGATTTATTTATAAACTTTAATAAGGGTCTGTTTGGTATGACAAAATGAAGTAGCGACGGAATGGAATGAATGTCGTAATAGAATAAATGAAGTAATGGAATAACTCATTACGATTATAATTATATTTGATTGTTATGATAGATTGGAATGAAATTGAAAGTAAAAGACTAAAATAGCCTTTGATGATATATATATATATATATATATATATATATATATACATATATATTTGTTTGGTGGGTAGTTAATAAAGGGTTTTTATGTAATTATGATTTCATTCCAAGATATAATGGGAAAAAAAACAATGGAACCCTAATGAATGAAAATTGTGCTTTTTAATGTAATGAGTCATTGCACTCTATAATTATAAACAAACATAATTTTTTCATTCATTCGTAATGATCTTTTCCGTTTCTACTCTCATTACGCCATATCAAACAGTATGTAAGTTTTGTCCGTTAAACAAAACTTATATTTTAGGTGGCTTATTTTCTTTTCAAAAACTAAACATAGTCTATCAATAATATGGTGTGCCATACATACTCATAATAGTCGTGTTTGGCAAATTTAGTTGCATTTATAGCTTACGATGGGTAAAGCTGGTGTGACAACTCGTACTTTCCTCGATGAGTCGTAAATGGAGAAACGTCAATTAGAGTGATCGTTCCCTCTAATTTGAGATATGATACGTATTTATAGTTGTTTTTATCAGAAATAATATTCTGAGAACATTGACGTAATTCCCGAGCGTGAATCATTCGTTTGCTAGTCCAAACGAGTCCCGAATCTAATATATCAAAAGTTTTAGAAAGTTTCATGTTGGGTCCCTTTGATATTTACCCCACTACCTCTTGTAGTTTCACATGTGCAAAAATGGTCCCTCCTTGGAGTATATATACTCCTACCCTCTCTCACTCTCTCATTTTCTACACCTACTTTCTCTCTCTATAAAATACACAAACAAAATCCCTCCCACCTCTCTCTAACTTTCTGGCCACCAACCCCTTAGGGTTCCGGTGCCGCTACATTTTTCGGCCACCACCCTCCTAGATGATAGATCGGGTCCTTGAGACCCCGTTTATGCATCGTACGCGGCCTAGAACTCATCTGTGTGCCCTAGATCTAATAAATTAGATTCGAATTTATTAGGGTTTCATAGATAACGAGTGTTAAGGGTCTAGCGTGGTCTTGGTATACGAGTCGTACTCGTAAGGGACACCAACAACGCTCCTCTTGTCTCTCTTCTTTCTCGTTTCATGTTGGGTAAGTCGAAACCCTAGATCCGTTATTTACATTCGTATATATTACTCGTATTTTATCTTCATGGATATAAACCGGATTTAATCATTTTATTGCTTTGTGAATATTAAAAACTAAAGGTAATCGGTTGGAAGTATTTTTGTGGGATAAATCTGTTAATAACGTTTTGTAATGATTCGTGTGGTGTAAAAATTGTTTCGGTACTACATCTATGTGGTAAGACTCGATTAGGTCGTGGTGTTCTTGTAATACTGAGTCGGGTTGGTTTGTGTCGCCATGGTCACGGGTCAGAAACCCAGGAACGAGTCAGGTCAAGGACCCAAAATGGTCACAGATTAGGGTGCGTGGGTAAGGGCTTCAAAGTGTGTTTAACTTGCTACATAAGTTATGTGTATGTAAATGAGTAAAATGTTTGTGGTTGTCGAACCGGTCTCGGTTAGTAGTAAAATGGACACGGGATAGTTTTGGTTACGGGTCTCAATGTGTTAATTAGACTTAGTATAAGTCAATATGGGTTACGGGTATTACTTGAATTATACTTGATAAATTGTGAGTCGTAAACGGTTATTAATATAGAATATCGAAACGGATACTAATGGACATATTAAAACAAATGATCTTTATTATGAGATATCGAGATTAATGAAACGGTAAATGGTATATGACAATGGGTTAACTATATACATATATATGTAACTTAACGACTTGACGATGTAACAAATTAATTATACAACTATACCGGAATAAGAACCATATCGGAATAAGAACTATTGGAATAGACGATATTATACTCTAGCAAATAATGGACAAGACATTTATAAAATGCCTTGATAAACACTAAGAACTACTAAGTAACTAATAAATGGATATTGTATACTTCGTATTTCGTTATAACTTATGAGGTTCAACGACGGTTTATAAAATAGAGTAACATTTGATATACGAGTTATATTGGTTATGAGTTAGACCTTATTAAATGTTTTGAACTAACTAAATACAATATATTATAATTGATTCACAATGAGTCTAAATATTCTATTATCACGTATTAACTAATAACGAGATAATTAGATATATATTGTCAATGAATACGGTTTTATTTACTATAAACCCTTATTAACTACGATAGTAACTCACAATTTATAAATACATGTTAACTTCTATAAACTTGTTGAGAACGGTTATTTTGATAAAACAATTTATTAATGACGTAATGTTTTGGAAACATTGAATAAACGAACGCGTCGTTTATAATACACTACTTAATATAACGTATAAGAAGTACTTTCTTATAAACTTGTATAAGTACAAGTAACAATTGAGAAACCTTTATTAATTAAGCGATAAATGGAACTTATCTTTTATGATAAACATGTACGTTTGGGAATTATGGGGAAATTATCGAAAGTTAACCTTTTATGTGTCATAAAGAGATGTCCTTATTTCCTAGTATTTGACTAGCTTGAGTATTGTCAGTATTTCTTGACTTTGTCAATGTCTTTTCCTTTTGGCGTGCGTTGTAGTTGGTATGTCTCGACTGTGTCGATGATTCTCCTCTTTCGCGTGAGTTGTACGTCACGTCTATGTTTCTTACCACCACACGAAACGTTAAAACTAAACTTTTGAGATACTAATTATAAACTTTTGGGAACGATAATGGACTTTTGAAAGTAACGACATGAATGATCCACGAAAACTACGACACATTACTTTCTATCGACTTCTTTATCATATGAGCCGTATTTTGAGATAATCGTATACGCAATAGGTTGCGTCAAATCTATTCTAGCGTACTCGTCATACCTTCTTCTGGATGCCGTGGAGATTAACTTTAGATGCCAGTCGTGTTAATAGTGTGAATAGTGCATTACTGTGGCTAAGGTGAGTTTCATAGCCCCTCTTTCATAAAGTTTTCATAACTCTTTTGGGGGAGAATACATGTTGCTTTTAACGAACCATAATTGGATATGTGAACATTATTTGAGAATGACTGTTGTTTGGTATATTTGATTTGTGGATTGTGATCTTATGTGTTTATGTGAATACAAACTATTTCTTGGACCTGCCACTACTCCTTTGAATTGCTAATGAGTTGACTAGGAAAGGTTAGACATGCGACAATTGTTGACTTAGACTAGGGTAGCATTCCTATGCTATAACGCGATGCCTAGCTAAGAATAGAAGGACCTAGACCAGGGTAGCTTGTGTTCTAGGCCTTGCTACGACTGTGCTGGCTAGAGTCGCTTGGGGCCCTGCTGAGATCTCGATTGTCTTGATTGGATTATTGTTGGATTGATTGATGATTGGTATGTTTATTATATATCTGCCTTAGTCGCACATAGCAATTAAACTTTATCAGGTCCACTATTACTTTTGTAACTAAACTCTATGAACTCACCAGCGTAAGCTGACTCGTTTTAGCATGTGTTCTCAGGTTTAAGGCGATAGCTCACTATTGGAAGACGCTTGGCAAGGGGCATGGTCATAGGTGACTCTGATGAATAATCGGGACCACTTTAAACTTCTTATTGGGCCTATTTTCGCACTACTTTCATTAATGTAAACTTAATGTTTTTAAATAATAAATTTTAATCTAAACGAATGGAATAAAAACCATTCTTTGTACCTTATGTTGTGATACCAAGATAGTAGCACCCAAAGGTTCGTATGCTTCCGCTGGACCATAATTTGGGGGTGTTACAGATTGGTATCAGAGCCAAGATTATAGAGAACTGGGTATATTTTCAAAACCTAGACTATAACCACTTTTTCGAAAACTTAACCCTATGACCGCCACGTGCCTGCTTGCCAAGCTGACGCCTCGCGTATGACTTGTTTAAGGATGTAGATGATTGAGAACACATTAGACAAATTGATTGATGAGATAATTGATGAGATGTTTATAGCTTATTTGATGAATTGTTTGATGGGACACTTGTTGAATGTGTGCCCTGTTAGTAGACGATTTAAGTCCGCCTATCTTAGTAGTTCACCCTAAGCATTTCCATATGCTTATGCACGCACTATAAGCATGTCTTCATGCTTATGCACACACTATAAGCATGTCCTCATGCTTATGCACGCATAGAAAGCATGTCATCATAATTACACACGCACTATTCCTTTCACAGAGTTACGCAATTTCCTTGCGTAATCTCACCACTCGATTTAGAGCTTGCATGCTAGTAGTAGTCGTGGGAATGATTTGGGATGTAGAGGACATGATTCTAATATAAATAAGTCGGGGAGTCATGAACGAGAACTTTTGTCTCGTGAACGTGAGTTCCATGGTTGGGTTTTGATTAACACGGGTCTAAAACGCGTTTAAAACTAATAAAACATGTAAACTAGTGTGTTGGTATCGTGTGTTGTGTCATGTTCATGTGTTTTTGCATTTTTATCATTTTTATGTGTTTTTGGTCATAACTAGTTGATGGGTTATAATGGTTTTGATGATGTCGAAGGGTACATAGTCTCGTGTCACAATTTTGGGTCGAGACTTTCGTAAACCGTTGTTTTGTTCTTAATTATTGTCAAACAAGTGATAGTCGGTTTTGATTATTAATAATGGATTCATGTTCGCTAGTGTTATAATAATATATGGAACTAGTAAGTGTTTTTAGATAATAAGTGGGACTAACGTGTAATTATTTGGTTAACGGTGAATCATTGGTACGTATCGGTTATTTGGAATTGGACGATATTTTAATTAATAGCCTTGATTGGATAATAAATTAGTTGTGGTGATTTGGGTAATTAGTAAGTTATTAATAAATATTAGATTTGATACTCGCTAATCGGTTATGTTTGGAAATTGAAATAGCCATTCGGGAGTGTTTGGATGGAGATGGGAATGTGGAACGAGCCACATGGACCACTAGGGTCCATATTGGTGGCGTTGGGTATGTGAACGAGACCCTCGTGGACCATGGGTCCGGGTCGGGTCGTTGTGGTAACATATTGGTTGTTGTTATTGAGGTTTGGATGAGACGCGGGGATCCAAAGAGCTTCTAGAGCTTGTTTGGTTCACGTGGTCTTAACCGGGACCGTGTCAAGACCATTAGGGTTGTGACATTGGTTACGAGTATGTTTGGTAGTTTGTTTGGATGGCGAGATTGATATGAGATTGGTTGGAGGATTGATTGGAGTTGTGGAGTTGTTTGTTTTGGACTTAAGAATATATATGTCAAATTTGCGCAGCGTCGGTGTTACCGTGACTTTTTAGTCTCGATTGACCCCGACAACGCCGTAACATGGACTTTAGTATTTATTGGACAATATGATGTGTAAAAGCCGAGAGTCATGACTCGGACTTGTGAACTCGAAACGGATAATGACTCGAAACTTATATTGAAACTTGACGTAATATATATATATATATATATATATATATATATATATATATATATATATATATATATATATATATATATATATATATATAAACAAGTAAATAAAACTAGAAAATATAGATAATAAATGGTTTTTGTACTAAACATTCGATAACAAGACTCGCCTTGTTATTCGACATTTTAAAAGGGAACTAACGTATAAAAATAGAAGTGTTTTGTAATTAATGAGTTATTAAATGTTTCGAGGGCACGTTTATCGAAATGTGCCATTTATAAGTATTTAATATCATTTATGTGTTGTGCGTGGTTTACGGATGACCTAACATTAATAGCGTCAATCCACGTGGATAGCGGACTTATTAGGTTGACGAATCTAATAAGTGCCCATTATGTACGTAGGATAACGTTATTAATGGGTAAATTATCCTTATAACTCATTAGGATGTGACTGGTTTTTGGGATAATAAGCGACATGAATAAATGGTGGAGTTTATCGGGTTGACGAATTCGATAAGATCTAACTATTTATTTCGAAACTTATTAAACTATAAAGCTTATCACTTAGACGTCTCATTGTGTCGTTATGAGTCGCATTGTGGTCATGGGAGTGTATTCATGGTGTCTTGTCGAGTCGATACCACACACACGATGATACCAAACGCTAGTAACTAAATGGTGAAACGAGATATTTTTGAGATAAGAAAAGGAATACATTTGGGGTAGATAATATTGAAGTTGGGAATATATATTAAGAATTAGTTTATATTAATAGTTTTGCCGAGTCGATAGTTTCTTAGCCGAGTTAGCTATTACCTACGTTGCTAATGATTGTTTGTGCTTTGTTTGTTTGATCAAAATTCACTGAACCTCGGGTGAATATAGACTGATCACCTATATTCAGCCAGGGACAGAGGGACATGGACTGATCACCTATGTCCGGCTCAGAGGTAAATTTTGTGATACTAGGAGTAGTTATAACAGAATAATGTCCGGGATAGAGTTTGGTTTTAGGAATGATGAGCTTTAGGTGGACACACACACTCACACTCACCGAACATCACGAAAGCCCGCACTCACACTGGCATCGCAACACCTCACAATTCGTAATGCTTCTAGCACCGCTATGCGTCTCCATTTATATGGAATTCCTGGTTGTCATCGCCGAGCTTAGTTCGTCGTAAGTCGGGCTAGACCCGATTGGCACCATTTACATCTGAGTTGCTTATCGACATAAGCCTCGTCGATCTCACTAGAGCGTTTGGAATTGTTTTGGGCTATTTTTGGATTTGGTCTTGGCTATTTTGGATTTGGTTTTGATTTCGTTTTTGGGATGGTTTGATTTTCTGATTTTAGACCTCATTCCGAGTTGTTAACTCATCATTTGACTTCGAATCATTATTTGGCATCGAATTATTATTCAACCTCGTTTCGTTGATAACCTTGTTAAAACCATCATTGGGCCCCGAATCGTCATTCGACAACTTTCGTTAGTAATCTTGTTGGAATTATCATTCCGCAGCGCTTCGTTAGTAATCTTGTTGGAATTATCATTCCGCCTCGTTTCGTTAGTAATCTTGGGAATTATCATTCCGCCTCGTTTCGTTAGTAATCTTGTTGGAATTATCATTCCGCCTCGTTTCGTTAGTGATCTTGTTGGATTTGTCATTTAGCCTTACTTCGTTGGTAATCCTGTTACTGACACTTCTACCTCAAGCCTAGTCTTGAATCGATTGTTGTCAAATCTATCGAAACGTTACCATTCGCTAGGTATTGATTCAAACGACGTCATTTAGTCGATGTTGTTCATCTTCTAAACCAATAATGTTTTGTCGACGTTGCTTCGTCAACAGCCCTCAATTATGGTCGTACCTTACGTGTTGTTGGTGTTATACCTTATCCTCTAATTAGGTATCCCTATCGATAACGTTCTAACTACGTCGCTTTATTGAAGTTGTTCACCGAGGTTATACTGTTGATATTATTTCATCAGCGTTGCTTTAACAACATTGAACTCTCGACATTGTTTTATCAATGACAGTCTGCTGAATGTCATACCCCCGATTTTTGTACTACCTACATTGTCCTATCGGTGTTTTACCTTACACTCCATCGATACGAAATTCTTTAGCATACCTACTTAGAACCGTTGACATTCACTCGTATTTAGGATTTGGTCTGATCTCGATTGGTAGTCAAACCTCTTTTGGAAATTATGACTTTGGAGTTGAATATTGAACCCTTCTGCGTTAAGTATTAAGTGCACCAATGAGTCAATCGACGAATTGATGTTAGTAATTAGTACTCTCTTTAGGAGTCGTACTTCCCGCCTCTAACCTAGATATCGTGCTAAGTCAACCGAATGAATGCCAGTAGCAATCAACACTTTCTAACAGAGTCATACTTTGAACTTCCTAGACTTTCCGTCCAGTAGAGATTCCGTGCTCAACGGGAATCTTGAAATCTTAAGGAGTAGCCTGAACCACGTTCCTTGGGACAACCACCTAATCGTTCTCTCATCTTTCAAGAAAATACCTGCTATCTAATCGGTCCTATTGACCGATCGATAAGCTAAGTTGTAGATGAAACCTTGGAAGTAGATACCCGCCTTTACCTGAGAGGTTGTTGGTAGTCCTACCCAACCTGATCACCTCCCGCTAATCAGTAAGATGGAAAGTATGGACGACCTTGCTCGTCATCAGTAAGATGGAAAGTATGGACGACCTTGCTCGTCTCTCTCCCATAGTTATAGTAGTAACAGAGAATCCCTCTATCTTCTTTTAAGGAGGTGAGAGAGTACTCATTCCTCTCCCTCTAGTAGAGTGGCTTCGCTCTTATGAGCTAGTCCTCACTTTCGAACTCTAACTCATTACCTTCTTTCCACTGTGGAACTCCAATTGAAAAGGGGAATCCCCCTGGTCCGTTTTCTCTATCCGAGATTCATTATGTTAGTACACATCTGATTCTTCTTTCTCAACCTTCGACTTCTTCCGATCCTCTTTTAAGGAGGAAGTGCGATCTGGAAGCCTGAGTTAAAAAAATATAATTCTTCTTACGTAAAGAAGATTGTGTGCATTAGGAAGTGTTGATTTCTATCCTTTTCGGATCGTGGCAATCGCCACACACCCACGTTTAGTCTATCACTTCCTAGAGCCGAGAGAACATATTTGGATATGCTTACAGTGTATCATCTCCAAACTGATGGCCGAAGTAAAGAAACCATTCGAACGTTAGAAGAACGCATCGCGTGCCTATCGAGTTTGGCAACGGTTCGGATAGACACCTTCCGTTGGCCAAATTCTCTTATAGACATCTCTCGAGTTTGACAATGGTTGGGATAGACACCTTCCGTTGGCCAAATTCTCCTATGACCGTATCTATCACTTTAGTACCTCGAAGGCACCGTAAGAGACCCTGTATGGTCGTAAGTGCCGATTCCGATTGTTGGGTAGAAATGGAAGTGCCCAACTTACCGACCCCAAACCTATCCGAGAAGCTACCGAGGAGACCGTTAAAAGGCGAGATGGTCATGCAAGCTGCTCGCGAACCGTTATGAGACATAGACAATGTAAACCTCTTGAATCCTAGAGATAACCTAGATTAAGCTTAAAGATTCACCATAAGAATGTGTGAAGCGTTTAGTAAATGTAAAAGCTTAATCCTCGCTATGTTGATCTTTTCAAAAACCTTGCTGGAGTTAGACCAGTAGTCAGAGCTTTGAGCTACCGTAAGGACTCAGTAGTACTCCCGACATTTCGTACGTATAGGAAGGAATGACTCACCGATGAGGCAGTTGATATTCCTATGGAAAACCCAAACCTTTGAGCGTTTAAACTTTGTTGACCTAGCGAAATCGTAGACCATGAAATCAAGCCACTTTAGTAAAGTCGCATCCCTACCTTCGAAGTTCGTAGAAACTCACAGTAAGATCCTGAATTCACGTAGGGAACGTGAAGATAACTCCTCGTGCTTATGCACTCACCTCTCTTAGACCTTAACGAGTAACTTGAATTGAATCGCGAGGACGCGATTTCTTTTAAGGAGGTGAGGTTGTGACAACTCGTACTTTCCTCGATGAGTAGTAAATGGAGAAACGTCAATTAGAGTGATCGTTCCCTCTAATTTGAGATATGATACGTATTTATAGTCATTTTTATCAGAAATAATATTATGAGAACATTGGCGTAATTCCCGAGTCGTGAATCATTCGTTTGCTAGTCCAAACGAGCCCCGAATCTAATATATCAAAAGTTTTAGAAAGTTTCATGTTGGGTCCATTTGATATTTACCCCACCGCCCCTTGTAGTTTCACATGTGCAAAAATGGTCCCTCCGTGGAGTATATATACTCCTACCCTTTCTCACTCTCTCATTTTCTACACCTACTTTCTCTCTCTATAAAATACACACACAAAATCCCTCCCACCTCTCTCTAACTTTCCATCCACCAACCCCTTAGGGTTCCGGCGCCGCTATATTTTTCGGCCACTACCAATATTTACACTGTGGAAAACTAGAAGGGGGGGGTTGAATAGTTTTGCCGATTTTAAGTTAGTTTCAAAAACTTTAGATTCGATATTATGTGAAATCGTATGGATGTAGAGAAAGTATAGATCTAATGATAAAGCAAGTAAATAAAGTAAAACAAGGGATAGAAATGACACAACCGATTTATAGTGGTTCGGTACAAGGACACCTTCTTCGCCTACTCCACCCCCGAGTCACCTACTCGAGAGTTCAAGCACTATGTCAACAAACTCCTTCAACTTGGCGGAGAAGCCTTCACAACGTTGCTTACACCTTTTTCTGGTACAAAGCTAAATACCAAGTCTGTAACACGGTGGACCAAACCAACAAGACTATTACACAACAAATATGTGAAATATCAAGTACAAGATATTTGCTACAGAAATCTTGTGGAGGAACAAATCAATCAAGGACCCCTTGCTTGGATGACTTGTAGAATGCTCGTGATCTCGCCTTAGAGAAGGACCTATATGAGAATCGCTAAAGAAAGAAAGAAAGAAGTACTCTCTAGATCAAGTGATCTTTTGTTAGAAGAGAATGAGAGTATATTAGAGAATCAATAAGAAGAGGGGTAAGTTAGAATGGAGAAATGGCTCTCTATTTATAGGCAAAACTTGCCACTGTTCCCCGGATCCCACGGATCCCTCCCACAAGGGATCCATCTAGTGTAATCCTAGGGATCCGTGGGACGCTCCTCTTTGCCCATGGGTTTTTTGGTTATGGGTCATGGGTCATAGGTTATGGGTTGGTCCATGGGTATTCTTTTAGATACAATGTATCTAATGAGTACAATGTATCTAGTCAGTGGGTATGGGTCAATACCATGGGTTATGGATATGATCCATGGGTTGTGATTTTACCCATCCTAATAAACTATTACAACAAATGATTTATTACAACAATTTGTATTAAATGGCTATATGTAAATGCTTTACAAAATAACATGTATCCTTATAATTGTACTTAAGATAACATTATATTTGTTATCAACAAAACACAAAGAGATCGCAAAATATTAATAAACGTTTTTACGGTTTATTTGTATTAACAATCTTCCCCTTTTTTTTATGACAAAACATAATGTTATGATGAGTAAAACTTAAGAATAGATGTATGTTTTGAAAGCCCCTAAGTTTTACCTCTTCTCCCCCTTTTTGTCGAAACAAAAAGTTAACCCATCGAAGAAATAAAAGTGTGGAGAAATAGTCCACGTATTGCTTACTCCCCCTTGACGGTAGCTCCCCTAGTTTGGGGCGTCAAGTGAAGAAAAAAAATCCTACAAATAAAAGGTTAGTAGTAACATGCATAAGTAATCTTGTGATTGACGAGAATTAAGATTGGGAGCCAAGGTATGTAAACAAAGCCTTGTAATAAAACAAACAAAGTGTAGTGGTATTTATACCACCTACAAGCATGTAAAAGTAAGAACAAGACTTGTTCTTGAAAATGACTCAAAAGAAAAGTACTAAAAATAGAAAATAGCAATAATGATTCCGTCCATGCTTGCATAAGGTTATGGATGGAGGTGTTGATGAGTAATGGTATTGATGCGATCAAGAATGAGGTTGAGTATGAATCGCATTTCTTCCCTAATTTCTATTGCAATTTCCCTAGTGGATTGGTAATGTTCACAATGTAAGTGATGTGGGTAATGAGTGCGGAAGTTTTCCGGGTTGTTTTGATTTGTGAGTTGCGGAAGATGTGGTGGAAAAATAGGAAAATACTGATCAAAGTTCGGAATGTTTGGAAGTGGTGGTGGAAAAGAACCTAGATCTTCTTGTAGCTTAATGGGAGCCAAGGGTGGTGATGTTTCAAGGTCATTGAATATTGTGTTTGGAGAAGTGGGAGGTGTCAAAAAGGCTATTTCTTTTTGTTTTGGTTGTTGAGATCTTGTTGGAGTCTTAAGGAGTTCCAAAAGAGTGACTTTAGGTGATGAAGTTGGTGTACTCGTTGGTGATGAAGGAGGTGCTATAATGGAAGCATCTTGTGGTGAGTTATTTGTTGGTGATGAACCATTCGATGATGGTTTTGCTAGCAACAAGGCGGATGCTAATCCGTGCGGATATCCTAGAGTTTGATTGTGGTATTTTGGAAGGTGGAAGTACAAAGGTTTGGATTTCATGAAGAGGATTGTTTGTACTAGGTGATTCATCTAAGTTGTAAGATCTTTTGGATGACATGGTGTTGGTTGTTTGTGAAGATGAGATGAATATGCAAGCATTTTGGGAGTCCTATATATATAGAAAAACAATGCATGTAATGAATGCTTGACCCAAAATGTGGATTAAAATTTAATGATTAGATATGAGTTTAAGGCATGTGATCATGAGAACACAAGCATTAAAGAACATACTCCAAAAAAATGAAAAGATATTGGAGTTTTCATCCAAAGTGAGGAAAATAGAAGATAAAACTAGCTTACATCTAACGGATCCCACGGATCCTTCCTTGAGGATCCGGCCCAAGACAAGGCTGGGATCCGTGGTCTTTGATATCTGAGCAACTCAAAATTTTCTGTTTGGAAACATTTGTGCCTAGTGTGTGCCTATATGCAAACTATTTGGAGTTCGGTTATCTCGACTCTTATGAAAAAAGAAAAAAATAAACTAGAAGTGAAAAAGCATACTGTTATGTGAGATAACCTGAAAACATATAGTTAGTACTTGAGTACATAATTCAGTGCTACCAATGCTCCTAATTCATTGTGGTTTAAATGAATGTACCCAAAAACACATATTAGTTACGTGTCCCCTTTAGCATTCAAAAGACATGAGATGCAATGAAAACGGGTTTTTACTTTGTATTAATAATGAAAAAGCGATTTGTCCCAATCGTGAGAAATTGCTTTTGTGAAATTGATACGGTGTCACACCCTCGCCGGAGGCGGAAACACGAGGTGTAACGGAAGGGAACATAAGCACAAGATAATAGAACATACCAACGTTAAGATTTAAAAGAAAGAGTACACCATTACAATACCAGTTTAGCCGACATCGGCAAATATAGTACAAAGTTTAGATTCCAAATATAGCGTTTTATTACATAACGATTTGTAGTGACAAGTGAAAACTTCATTATGCAAGACCTGGTAGAAAATCTTACTAACGATCACCGAAATGCATGAGAGAAAAGCGGTCAACTATGAAAATAGTTGATGAGTAAACATGTTTAGTAAAATAAGAAAACTCGTGAGAAAGAGTCAAAGGTTTCGGTCATCGAAATAGTCCACAAAGCAAAGGCATTGTAAATCCACTCGGTTCAAGTTCCGCCCATACAAAACTTGCAACTCGTGTGTTCACAACCTATTGCACAAAATATAGCGTGTCAAGTAGTCAAATATAAATGGTCATAATAGTCCATAATATAGTACCACGTATATAATAATTCGGGATGCTCCAAACATGGAGACTTTGCGGTGATGCTCGAACAAGGGAGACTTTGTAGTGATGCTCACGATGAAGCCAAATTATCTTTGGGTGCCACTACCCAAAGTTATCTTGGGTGCCTCTTCCCAAAGATATCTTGGGTGCCTCTTCCCAAAGATATCTTGGTGCCTCTTCCCAAAGATACGCTCCGAACACGGGAGACTTTATAGTGATGCTCGAACATGGGAGACTTTATAGTGATGCTCGAACATGGGAGACTTTGGGACAAGGTCATAACATGTACGGTTCAATAAGTTCAAATAAGTCATAATTTCATAATTAAGTTCAAGGATTTGCTTTCAAGTTCACAAGTTCTAGTCAAACCGGTTAATAAAAGTAGTAATCAATTTAGCTCAAGAATGGTTCATGCATTTCACCCAAAATATAGTAAAATGGTAAAAGGGATGTGATTACTCACATGTTGCAATAGTTATGATGACAGTGGATGCATGTAAATGAGACTCAACACTCTAACCGCGACCTATTATGAATGATATGCTCTAATATAAGTCATGAAACAATGTCGTATGCAAACTCATATGATATCCATACCACTTATACATTTTGGAAAAATAAAGTTTATCGTCGAAATATATGTTTATGACATCTTGCCAGTTACCAAGTACTTTACAAGTACTTACGTCGAAATGATATCCTACGATAATCATTTAGTGATTTATTATGAAAATATAACTTTTCGTCGTAAAATAATGTCGTTGAAATTTTCATGAAAGTGACTAAAACGGCCTCTAAAAGCTAGTCGTAAAATGGTGCATGTCGAGTGTTAGGAAGCAAACTCAACGGTTTTAGGAAGCTTGCATCATTATCTCAAAGTTTTAGCATTTAAGTTTCCATCCTAAAGGTCTCGAACATAAAGAAAAATAGAGGTTAAGTATGGTACTTTTAGTCCAAAATATAGTTTAAGGATGGTTTTTCGGCAAAGTTTAAGCGACCGTAATTAATTCATTACAACTCCGCTAAACAAACATTCGGTCATTTTGGAAAGTATACTTGGCGATCTCACTTTTACTAGAAAACATCACTTTATAAAAAGTTCTAAATCAATGTTAAAAATAACCTTTAACTTGGTAACTAGTTTTTGCCGCAAAACTTGTCCATTAGAAATCAAGATAGTTTTCTTATATGATAAAAGTTACGGCAACTTTTGTAGCGTGTATAATTTAATCGTTACAACTCCGTTTTCTACGTTTTAAAGGTCCTTAGCTTTGTATCAAAGGATACTAACATATTTTTAACAAGTCGACATAATTTACAACGTCCAAGCTTCATTTTGACTCGTACAAAATAAATAATGTTTGCTGAAATTTCCAGAAATTGATATTTTTCGTCGCCAACTTGAAAAATTCATAACTTCTTCGTTATAGCTCCGCTTTTAATCCGTTCAATGCCACGGTTTCGTTTTAAAGTATATTTTCTAAATATATAGGCCAAAAATTTTTATATCTTGTCGGATTTTCCAGATTTTAAAATAAGGACAGACCCTTTTCCAAACTTGTCGAAATGAGTTTTTCTCGCGCCAAACCTATTCTAACCCATTCAAAACAACTCCAAAGCTATTCTAATCCTACCATACACCTTCTTAGGGTGTCATGGGTTCCTAGACATCACCAAAAGTGATATGTTTCAAAGAGTATTTATAGGATGAAATATATATATATATCTATACTATATAAAATGAAAAAATGGTCAAAGTGGAAAAAGTGAAAAATGTTGAAAGTTGAATGTTGAAAACATGGTCAATGGAGAGAGAAATAAATTATACAATTAATACTTTTATTAAAACACCCCATTACTTAAAAGTACAATAATTTATTCACATTGTACACCCAATTAAAAGCACATCTACCAAATTAAAACAACCAATTGAAACCGACACAGGTTGACCCGTTGAAACGGACACTGGGTTGACTGTTGAAACCGATACCGGGTTGACCGGGACGTTTCAAACCCGGCGGCCTGACCGGTTTAATTTGACATTTTTCGACCCAACCTATCGGTTTGACTCGGTTTAAATCGACTGCATTTTTTTTATCGGAACGGTTCAACCAGTTGAACCA
>CM040242.1:23461656-23492872 GCA_022545495.1 Chrysanthemum lavandulifolium | reverse complement strand
TTTAATTTGATTATTTACAACCCATCGACGGTTTCTAGTTAAGGTTGCTTCAAGATCAGTATCTTTTTTCATTGACCAAAGAGAGAATCTTCGAGTCTGCATATGAATATTTATCATCATTTTCCTATTGTGTATCTTCATTATGTTACAAATAACTAGCCTGTTTAAACAAAATGAAGAGCATGAGTACTACAATATATGAAGTGCATATTGACTACAAACATATAACTTTCCAGCTCAATTAAGAAGGTTAAATGCAAACATTTTATGGATGTTTCACGTGTGTCATAAAACAATACTAGGGGAGCTAGTGGATATAAATTTAAGCAAGTACTAACCAGCTTATTTCAGTGAAAACTAATTAAGCAAATAAACCATTTCTTTTTTGTCAAACGTACAGTTGTTTCTGCTTATATATAAGCAAATATTGGCACTTAAATAAGCATTCTCAAACACCCCGATAGACAATGATAGATAACCTCTTCAAGTTTGAACAAACAGTATGCTGCAATATATTACTAGTAGTATAATGATGCAAGAAAAGTTGAGGTTGGCATTTTAACAAACAGGTTGTGGGCAACACTATAAATGCTTTTAGTCAGTACAGAGTAGAAAGTCCACTTTAAGAAGAACGTGATGATACGTGTTTTTCTGTTTTGTAAAATATTCGAAATCCAGTCCAGCCACTCACCTTGAGAACTAAGTCAATTTTGAACCCTTTATTCCCAGCAAGGTTCGATTGCAGGAAATGGCTTTTAGGGTCGTGGTTCGAGGTTAGATTTGATATCTACGGTTCGTTTTCAGGCAAGTGGTTCACGTCAAGTTGGGTTTTGGCCTGTTTGAAACGGTGGATCGGGTGAGACAAGGTTTTAGACAGTATGGCTTCTCTTAGAGCATTCCCATCAATAACATGAGTTATCCTTTAACACCGTCCACGTTAACACCATATCAGCTTTAAAATTTCACTTTAACATAAAAAAAAAAAAAATCACCCACATCTCAATAACATCACAAGTTAAACTTTAACATTTCATATTTTCAATTTCAACCCCTAAACTAAAACAAACACTTCATTTATTAAAAAACATATCACATTTAACATTAAAACACAAAGTACATTAAACGTTAAACACGAATTACATTAAAAATTAAAGATAAAACGCATACTAATGAAAATAAAACTACTAAAACTTAAAAACGAATCATCTCGACACCCAACCCGTAATTGAAGGGAATCAAACTCGCCATTAAATAGCATGAGTCTCCATTATGTCAAAGTAGTTGTTTTGAAGACATCGAGCTTCCTCGCTTTTCTCACGACGAGCAGAACTTCCTCACGTCTTTTTCTTCCATAATCTCCCTACCGCTTTCAATATCTTATTCTAGTTGACGAAGGAAGTTTCACTTAACTTACCGGGGGGTTGTTTGAAGATCGCACGTGAATTGTTCACGGTGGAGTTGGAATAATTGGATTGTTCACATGAGAGTTTAAAAATACATTTCGGTTGAAAACCGGAAAAGACGATTCGGTGGTGTTGAGTAACTTCAAACTCCAGTAGAGTTAGAAAGTCGGTTCCCGTGAATTGATTTGGAGTTGGAAAGTCGGTTTCCTGAACTTTTCTAGACTTGGAATTCTTGAGAAAAATCTTCGAGACAATTTTTGTGTATGTGAGTTGTGTGTGTAACTTGTGTGTGTTGTGTGTTCTAAACAACCACAGTAGAATTAGATACGTAAATAGAATGATTTTGAGTTTGAATAAATCCACTTCATATTTGATTTTTAAATTTCAAATTTGAATTGAATTTATCCCACCTGCATTAACCAAGATAATTTAAATTAATAGGTTGAGGGTGTAGTGAAAATTTATTTGAAGTGGTTTAAGGGGTAAAATGATTTTTTTTTTTTTTTTATTATTTATTTATTTATTTATTTTTTGACGGGCGTTCTTACATAACGTGGATGAATGCTAACAAAATAACGCGATTGTTAATCGGTTTAACGCCGTTAATCTGCGTTATTCGCCAGTTAACGGCGTTATGCGTTAGGAATGTATATGCTCTTATGTTTTTTTCGGTAAAAAGGGGTTGTTAGCAGTAGCGTTGGTTTGTATGGAATAGTCAAATGACAAGTGTCAATGGTCCAAAGGTTCAACAAAAAGATGGGTCATTGGTCAACAGGGTTAAGGAAGAAGCATTGGTTGTCGGTATTTACTTTGTCGCCTACTTTTCTTACAAATCGCCAAGCCACCACTCGGCGTGATTGTATTCTTTATTAAGGAGGCGTTTGTTTTGGCCAACTTATAAATCTAGCTTAATAGTTTTGTCAAGTTAAATAAGTCATTTTTCTCAACTCAAACACTCTTTAGCTTACCAGTCACTTTTCTGAGATGAATTGTGGCATGTTTGGCGAACTTGGGGTTGTTTGATAAAACTGAACTATTAAGTCACAAAAAGAATCAAAGATCTTGAATAATTCAGCCATTGGTGAACACGATTCTGAATAAAAAAAAACTGTTTGATGAATATCCTATTACGATTTTAACCTTTAATATGGTTTACAAGAGGGTCGTCCAATGAATTTATGAAAATTTTGAGGGCCTTTTGACGAAATTAAATAATGAGGCATTTTGATAAGGAATGTTATATAAAATGTCATCGTTTATAAGATATAATGCAATTAGTTATCTAAACATTCTAACATATTACTAATTTAAGATATTTTCTCATCTAAATAGTTTTTTTCTTCGTGAAAAATATGTTTACACGTGCATATAATTATTAACGGGACAAATTTTGAGACCCTTAAAAATTTTGGGGTCCTGAGTGATCGCTCACCTTGCACATCCTTAAAGATTGCCCTGATTTAGAACTAAATGAAATATGTTGTTAATAATTAAGTTATTATTTATTGAACTTATATCGTGGAAGATAAATTTCAATAAAACACAATATTATAAATTAAAAATAATCTCGTCACAAAATTATAAGTATCAAACACACATTTTAAAAAATCACATAATGTCATTCGGTTAAATAATGCATAAACAATTAGTTAGCCAAATTCTACGTTATTTAATTATATAAAGCATGATGATAATGTAATTGTTGGTGCATCGTTCCTATCACCCCCAACATCTTTTAAAGACTAAAATACACCGTTGGTCCCTAAACTTGTAGTGGAGGATCGCGATGGAACAAAACCGGGCATAATCATCGCCACGGGTCCAAACAAGAGCGATTAAATGCCGATTGGTCCTCGACCACTAACATCTATGTCAACGACTCTTTTATGTTAGTTTCACGAGGGTAATATAGTCCAATCACATTTATAACTCAACCTAGTTAATTATGAGAAACGGTTTACCATATACCATCTTGATTGTTTCCCGCCTTCTTCACACAACCCTCGCACACACTTTAACAATGGCAGACAAGGAGCTTACTTGTACGGATGTAACGATGAGATGGTAAATATGTGAAGGCAAAATACGGAATACTTGGTTAAAGAAGATGAAATGTCGATGAAATGTTTGATGATTTATGCAGATTGCGAAAAGTTTCAAGTGATGAAAGGTTAGTCGGGTTTTTGTATTTGTGTTATTCCCATTTTAAGGGAGGAGCATAAATTACTCCTATTTATTTGACCAACCGAGCGGTTTCAAAATCACAAAAGAGGGATTATAGCAAGCTAAAGGTATCTGCCGATATGGTTGACTATGCCATGGCTACTTATGGGAATAAGTGGGATATAGGAGATGGCATTGTTGATGTGATACTTGAAGACTTGTGGGAAAAATACGGGAATAAGGAGTCTCGAAAAGGTCGACTTTAGAGTGAATGTTTACAAGCTAAGAAAGTTGTAATGGGTCAACTCGATTATATCTGCTTTGTCTATCTTTCGGATACTAACGTGAAGGGAAATGAAGTTGATGTCATCATTATTTCGCACACATCGATGACGAGTGTGGGAACATGTCTTCTAAGACCACTAATTGAAAGGTTCCACTTCCCAAGCTTCCAAGGCGTCCAAGGCTTCCGCTCCCAAAGTTGTACTTGGTCTTGTAATGGCGGTGGGATGCTCCGGCACATATAGGAATGAGTGGTGTGCCTCCCCAAGGACCTCAAGTCTCCCCATGAATAACAAGCCTCCCATCGAAGTTCACTGTTATTTTTAGTTGTTGATGTAATGAAGATGTATAGTTTTGGTCGATGATGGTTACTCAAAACGATACTTGTTAACATGTATGTTTTGCTTCATATGGTGTAATTAGTGGTGGTGTAGGTATATTTTGGAAATGTTGTTTTCATTTTGTAGTTTGCTCTTGCATATCCAGCTTAGGTGGGTGCTTGGAAAACCCATTTTGACTTATAAGGTCAACATAAACCAAATTATTAGAGGATACGAAACCGAATTGTTAGTTTTAAAATCTCGCTTGTTTGACTTATAAAGTCAACAGATTCAAATTGTAACCAAAATTCAATTATTATAACAAAAGAAGCACACATATCGCTTAAAGCTACATTTAGACCGAAAGACAACATAACATTTCTTGCTAGGAATTCACCGCGATAAATGACTAGTAGGTGATCCATTTGGTCATCGGTTGTAGTTGGTTCAACTGGTGTTTGTCTCGATGCGTTCTCTATTTGCTCTTTCATTCAGGGTGCTTCACGTGGTGTTTGGCTTGGCGAACTCCACTTGCTATTTCGATTGTAGGTGGTTCACTTTGTTCTTCATCACCGCCCAAGGATGCACCAACACTAGTAGGTGCAAATATGTAGACCCATCACATATCCACCACTATCTCCGGTGGTTGTGTTTTCCCTTGTAACACCATCTCTACCAAGATAAGATGTGTTTCCCTTATCTCAAGGCACACCGGACAAACATACCACATGAAAGCTCTATAAGCGGACGCCTTGCAAGAAAGGTCAATCCAACCTGTTTTCCCTTTGAAGCCAACAATCAATGCATACCATTTGACAACCATTTTCTACATCCATGGTGATAATATGGTGGCATGATAAACAATTGTCGACTTAAGATGTGTTATATAAGTAGATGGGAGTTGTGGTTGTTGAACAAGTAGATAAGAGTAAAGACAACATAAATTCTTACAAGCTAGTCAACTTATAAAGTCAACAAAAAACAAAAACATGTTGAAACATAATATTGTCGATATTACAAAATGGCTAGAAGAGTAGGTTTACAACCTTAGAAAACTCTGGAATTTGTTACTTTCGAGCGTGAATTTTATCCAAGACATATGGATGTCTTGGATATAACTCTTCCACAGACACTCCATAGTAAGTCGCCTCATACTCGTGATCTTGAAGCCAATTTTTCCTCTCCCATTCCTCTTCAATTCTTTTGTACATTCTCGTCTCTTCCAAAACTGAATGCTTCTTCATCCAACTCGATCGCTTCTTCATTTTCCTCCAAATTTGTGTGTTCTTCTTCTTGCTCGTAAGAGCATCATAAAACTCTTGTTCCATAGTCTTTCTTATATCCTCTTCATCCATCCACTTCAAAAGTAATACATTTGTACATCAACTAGAATGTAAACACACTAGAACAATCGTTATACAAATGACAATTAAATGAATACTGCTGCCTTCCGCCATCACAATGCCTTTTCTACCTCGAACCATACTTTCCTTTGTTGGTTTTGGTACCGATCCTTGTGACAAATAGACTTATTATGTCCAACAGTTTGACAATTGGAGCATTTAATCTGCTTACGAGCTCTAGATTTACCCATTTTGACTCAATTTCTCCGAAAGGGTTGGGTTTATGTATTTGAATTCAAATTTGTGGTAAAATGTGAGAATAAAGTGCTTGCTATAAGTTAATGCAAGACCGGATAGGGACTAAACCTCAGATCCCCTACACTCTAAATCTGCTTGACCAAGGACCATAGTTCCACCAACACCCAATACAATCAAAACCATATTACAACTCTCTTAGACGAATACAACAATTAACAACATAATTAACGAATTAAAACAAGAGAACATAACATATAGATTCATTAACTTCATATTAAAACACTAGAACATAAATATTCAAAGATATATTTTTCCAAAAAGGGAAAACATAACCATAGCATTTCCTTCTCAACACTTCCTAAGATGATCAAGGAAGTTGTTCCTGTCACACACCGTGAGTGTGTTTGATGATCATCCTCCGTATCTCCAACGCCTCAAAACATTATTTTGCCTGCTTGCGAAGATCCTCGATAACCTTGTAGTTCATCACCGTAGTTCGAAAGCCATCGATCTCGTGAGTCAGATTGTTGGGTTTCCTTCATACCCGAATCAAGTCACCAAAGTGTTTTGGAGTCCTTTAGCAATTTTGATGTCCTTATCGCTTTCTCTCGATAAAAGAGAAATCGAGTCAAACATGTAGTCGGAGTTCAAGATCCGCGAGTTCTTCAAGTAGTGGGAAGTCGACCATCGAGGTTGTTTCTTGTGATTGTTGGTATGCAAATGATATAGTGTATTAACCAATAAATAGCAAAAACAACTGGACGCTCCAAATTGTGGACTAATTGTGAAGTTAGTAAACACGTAAAAAGTCAAGATTGTGTAACAAAAATACGCGGAATTTTAAGTGCAAAAAGCGGTGACCGCCAAATTGAGGACCAATTGTGACATTATAAACCTAGTACCGCAACTTGGCCTTTTGCCTTCCTTGATACGCATATACACAATTAATGTGTTTGGAATCACCAAAAGAACCCAACTAACAAGATCCAAACCATAAACACTATCATAATAACCCGACCCATTTAACAAAACCCAATTAAAACGAAACCTAACATACATCCACACTCACGTAATGAAACACACATCTAGTCAAACCCATTGTTAAAAAACAAAAACTAAGAATGAAGGATGTACATATTCGCTCCACGCTTAAGGATGTCAAGGAAGAAGAAGAAGGTGAGGTCCTGCTCGTAATCCACTATAATGGGGTTTTTGATTATAAGCGACTCGTGTATGAACGAGGTTCATTAATTAATTTGTGCCTTTACCAAAGATAGGATATATTTAGTTCAAGCCTTGATAATGTGTTATCGAGATTAATGAACAAAATGGGCGTTGTTTTTGTGATCCTAAACAATCCCTAGAAAATGGTTTGCATTTGATTCATACTGATGTTGATGTTCATACCTTGTTTGGAATGGTCAAACAAATGACTCGCTTGATATCTTCATAGCCCACAAGCCCCAAAAGTTAGCACAATTTTACTTAAAAACATCGCTTTGAAGTTGTGGGTCGGGTAGAATAGGATGCTAACTTTAGGATGCTTAGTCAAACACCTTTAGGACTACAAGTCAATGGCAGGGGATCGATAAGAAAAATGCAGGGATGGAACCAGGACACCAAGAGTGAAAGGAGGGTAGTAATCAAGGACGAAGAAGGGTTGTAGCTAAAAAAGGACAAAATTAAAGGAAATGGAAAAGGAAAGATGGTTGATGAAGAGGAGGTTTTGCCTAGAAAAAAGGGAGACAAGTTGTTCAAGAATTTAAGCGAGGTTTAGACGGGAAGGGAAGGCTAAAATGGTTGAGTTTGCGGTTTGATGTTGAGAACTTGCACGGGTTTGACTTGGAGGGAAGGCTGAAGGCTTGGTGGTCTTCTGCAGATGTTTCAAGCGGTTAAGACACCTTTTCTGAGCAAAGAAAAGATTACAAAGCTGCCCTAGCACTCTTCGCCCAAAGGCGACCCTAGGTGATGTTTCATGATGAATACCATGTCATGTGTTAAATTCCATTAACCTCAGAACACTACAGCTCATAACTTATATGTTTGTAATTTGTATACTTGTTTTAGCAGATAAGGTGGCGGCAAGATCATCAACTTAGGCCTAATAGTTTGGTCGGTTCAACAGCTCGGATATCAATCTCATCTGTGTAGATCATTTGAAGATTCAAAGAATGAACGCTTTTGAAGTTGGGCCCAAATTCATCTTCTATATTTTGTAACGAATCAAGAAATTAACATGTATCGCATAATGACCCATAGTATCGCTTATGTTCCAGCTTCATCAAACACCGTATATAGTTGATCGTTATAAGTCAACTAGCTAAGTAGTTGATAATGTATAAATTTGTTTGTTAATCCCGGTAAATTTCATGAGCTATTACTTTTTTACCAAATGACTTTTATGAATTCATACTTAAGTGGTGAGGACTCAGAACACCGATATTATTTGTTCAAACAATATCACTTTTTGTTTTGGTGGAATAGTTCTTGGGTTAGAATTAACTAGGTTGAGTTATAAATGTGATTGGACTATATTACCCTCGTGAAACTAATGAGAAAAGAGTCGTTGACATAGGTGTTAGTGGTCGAGGACCAATCGCATTTAATCGCTACTGTTTGGACCCGTGGCGATGATTATGCCCGGTTTCGTCCCATCGCGATCCTCCACTACAAGTTTAGGGACCAACGGTGTATTTTAGTCTCTTTTAAATATACAAGTACTATGTAACAAAAAGTAGTATGAATATATGAAAACGTAAAGGTATATTGGTAAGTATTGTAGCATATAGCCCACTGAATCATTTTGTTTATTTCTTCTTGCAAAATCGCTCAGTAGATAATTTATCATTCAGAGCCATTTTCTAATACACCAAACACATTGACCGAATAAACTTTTAAGAATCATCGCTGAATTATTTGACTAAGCAGCAATCAAACACACCCTTAGATGGAGCTGGGAGGTGATGCTTATATTATAAGCTTTGTTAGAGTTTTTATTTTCATAAAAATGTTGACTAATTATTTGTAGTTATAGTTTATTATATTAAAATGACATAAAATTTCATTAAACTAAATTACATGATATATTTGAAGCTTTTACGTGTTGATCAATAATATTTTAAAAAATATACAAGTAATCTTACTAATTACAAGTTCTGCTTGTTTCTAAAAGCTCATTTCTTTTATCTTAAATGAAAATGACAAAAATAATCAACTTTATAAACATATTTCATTAAACACATATTTCTTAAATGAAAATGAAAAAAATAATCAACCTTTATCTAGCAAGGTCAGCCTTGCGATTTTTTAAAAATAATTAGCAAGGTCTTGCAATTTTTTTAAAAAATTAGCAAGATGAACCTTGTTAATTTTCAATCTCGCTAGTTTTCTAAAAACTAGCAAAGTCATGCGATGTTTAAAAAAAATTCACAAGATTTTGGATAACTTTTGCTATTTTTTTAAAAACCCGTAAAATGTTGCAAAACCTTGCCAGTTTCATGGGTAGTTTGACTTTTTAAATAAAAATTGTATATTTGATGAAATACGTTTTTAAAACTTATTTATTTTAAGAGTTCAATAATCTTTCCAAAGAGCTTATCAAGTTAAAATAAGAAAACAAACACTTGTATTTCCTTAGACTCATGCTTGACTTCATGTCACAAACCAGCTGGTTCATGTGAACATTCAAAAAGAGTTATGGGTTCAGCTCTTGTTGGATTTTAAGAGACTAGTAGGTAACCAAACACTCTCCTATACTTTTAAAGTAGTGTTATTTATACAATTTGTTGTCATTGCACATTACCTGTTTGATCAAATGCCTGAAAGAAAGTGCCACTCATTAGTACCATTGCTAAGCCGTTGTTATATACCAAATGAAATAAACAAACAAATAACTAGTCCAAAGAGTGTATTCGTAAAGAATGCAGACCCTTATTTATCCTGACTTTATGCTACAATCAAAGAAATTACTTAAGCACAAGTGCACAAGTAGTCATCCCGTTAAGTACGACCAATAACTCGCTAAACTAAATCAAGTAAAGCCGGTATTAAGATGTTTGATATTCACCCTGTCTTATACGGTTATACTGTATCTAAGTGTTTATGGCGTGTTTTGCACATTAATCACCATCTCTAAGCTGTTGTTAACAAACAGATGAAATTTTGTACAATACAAGCTAAAAATGGCGTATTCTTAAAGAAAGCAGGCCTGTATTTATCCTGACTTTATGCTACAATCAAAGAAAGTACTTAAGCACAAATATTAATCCCATTAAGTGCAACCAGTTAACTCGCTAAACTAGATCAAGTAAAGCCCGGATTAAGATGTTTGTATGAAGGCTGACTAATCCTATATTTGAGATTGTAGGGGGTGTTTGGATTAGCTTTTTTGAAACAACTAATGCACTTTAAAAAAATCGAAAATTGTTTTGGTTATTACTAAGCCAATAAGCCTTCAAACTAGCTCCATTTTTTGGCTTATTGTGTTTCAAAACTGAAATAACCAATAAGCTCCCAAAATAAGCTAATCCAAACAGCCCCTTAATATACTTATGGAAATGCAGCTCTAAGGTTTGCTTGATTATGTGGTTTCATAGATTAGTTTCATCTAATCATTTTGATCGATTTTCAGGTAATAATCATTTTGAAATTAATATTATGTTTTCACCCCAAATACAATTACGAAGCAAAACGGTTAGGCATCACCTTTTTTCACACAAAATACTGTGTCCGATGAACAAAGGCGACAACAATTCCAACAAGAGCAACTTGAAGAAAGTGTTACTAACCGATCTTACTGGACCAAAAGAATCCACAAGCTTTGTGCAATTGATCAATGTAGACGAAGCCATCCGTCTAGTTAACAACCTCAGTTATCATGGATACCGTCTTGATTCACTCAACCTCAGCAGCATAATCCACGCTCTATGTGATTCTTGTTGGTCCCAAATGTGAGTCGAAATGAAATTGCAATAAGTAAACTTGAATAACTATAAATCGTCTAACTATTGTAACGTTACATTCTACACATATATATACTAAACGATGAGGCATTTCCCCAACCGTTGTAACGGTTCAAATGTAACCGTTTCTAACCGTCATTAACTAACTAACATAACCGTTTGGCGGTTATATAACTAACTATAACTACCATTAACCGCTTGGCGGTTTAAAACTATGTAATGACCACGTTTGGTCCTTGGTACTTGAAGCAATGTCGAGATTAGCATCTACATTCTCCTCCTTAATCTTGATCGTTGCTTTGTCCTAAGTCTTGAACTCCGAGCATTTGTCGCATAGTCACGAATTTGAGTCTTGGTAAAGCTTTTGTTAAGATATCTGCTCTTTGTAGTTCTCCACTTACGTGTTCCACTTTGATATGACCATTCTCTACGCATTCACGAATGAAATGATAGCGAATGTCTATGTGCTTGCTCCTTCCATGTAAACCGGGTTCTTCTGAGTGCTATTGCCGATATCTTGTCAACTCTAAGCGTTATCTTTGTTTCTTCCAATCCAGTTAATTCACCGAGTAAACGTTTTAACCATAAGGCTTGACATGTCACTGCAGAGTCGCCATGAATTCGATTCACATGATGAGAGTGCTACTTGTCGGTTGCTTCGAGTACACCGGTAATAGGTGACTATCCAAAGTAAAATACTATTCCAAAGAGTTCCTTTTCCTTGATCCGTATTGATTCCATAACCACCGTCAGTATCCCGTAATCTTGCGGTACCGCTTTCTTTTCATATTATGCCATGCTCCTTTGATGTATTGGATTACTTGTTTCACTGCCTTCAGGTGATGATCCTTCGGGTCTTGCATAAATCTACTGAGTAACTAAGATCTGGTCTTGTATGTAGTAAGTATCTGAGACTTCCAATTAGGCTTCGGTAGTAAGTTGCGTAAACTAGGTTTCCATCTTCCGCCTTGACCAACTTACTGTTGGGATCCATTGGTGTCTTCGTGTCATTACTGTCTGTCATTCTTTTTTCTTTTAAGATCTTGTTAATATATCCTGTTTGCTTGATTGTAATCTCTCCTCCTGTCTGTAACTTCTATCCAAAGGTAATATGCTAGCAACCCTAAGTCGCTCATTTCAATTTTTCTTCCATCCGGGATTTGAACAAGTCTATTTCCTTCTTTGAGTGCCCGTGATTATAAAATCATCTACATATACTCCAACGATAAGTGTAGAAGTCTTGCTTCTTTGTGTAAACCGCTTGTTCGAGATTACATTTCTTAAAGTCTAATGACTTCAAGGTTTGGTCAAGCTTCACGCCCAAGCTCTAGGTGCTTGTCTTAAGCCATACAACGCTTTAGTTAGCTTGTAGACTTTTCCTAGGTTTCCTGGCTGAATGAAACCTTCAGGTTGTGTAACATAGACTTCTTCCTTCAATTCTCCATGTAAAAATGCTGATTTTACATCTAAGTGGTGTTCTTGCCATCTATGATATGTTGATAGTGCTAATATCAATCGAACTGCCTCTATCCTAGCAACCGTGCAAACACCTCATCAAGTCTATTCCTTGTTCTTGTACATAACCTTTGCTACTAATCTTGCTTTATACTTTATGATCCTTCCTTGTGCATCTCTCTTGGTTTTATAAACCCATTTGAGTCCTATTGCCTTCGATTTGCAGCGGTGTGGTAAGGTCCATGTGTTATTTTGTTGATTGAATCTAATTCAATTTCCATGGCCTCAATCCACTTCTCATCTTTTGATGCTTCCTTGTAATTACGGGGTTCTTCTTATGTGAAAAATATGTTGGTGCTTCTACTTCACGCAGTTCGTAGATTTCGTAATATTCTTTAAACCTTGTATTGGTCTATGATCAAATCTAGGATCCGAGCTTCTAATGAGCTAATAGTAGCTCCTTCTTCATCTTCTGAGTTAGGGTTGTAAGTGTATGATGGTGGTGTGATTGGTGAGGGTGGATCTGGTATAGGTTCGTGTTCATGATACGTGTTATCATTGTTTTCTGTGTTGACTGGTGTAGGATTCTCATTGTCAACTTCGTCTATTTCAACACTTGTCCAAAACGTATCTTCTGTACTTGTATCCTCTTCATTGTTATTCCAATCCCACGGTTTCGTTTCCATAAACTTTACATCCCTACTAACATGTTTCTTCTTTCCTACTGGATCATATAGCCTACATGCTTTTGATCCTTCTTCAACTCCTAAGTAAATCATTGGCATGCTTCTATCATCCAGCTTCTTCAAGTGAGGTATCGTTATTTTAGCATAAGGTGTGCATCCGAATATTCTTAGGTATTCCAGGTTTGGTTTTCTGTTGTAGAGGGCTTCATATGGCGTTTTATCTTTTGTTGGGATATGAAAGTGCTGAAGATTGACAAAGTACTGGAAAAAGTCAAAGTACTGCTAAAGAAGAAGTCAAAGTAATGCAAAGCTAAAGAACTGCTATATTCGTTTATGGAAAGCTTAATTTATTCTAGAATATTCTTTGTTTAGATTACTTGTCGTACAAGGATACAAATTGTAAACCGACTAGGGTTATCCTTGAGCCTATAAAAGGACCCCTAGATTGGCATTAGAAGTACGAGTTTTCATATGTGTTTTTAGAATCCTAAAGTACGATTATTATTCGAGTTTTAGAGTTGTTTAAGAGTCTACATAACAAGCAGATTTAGAGTTATTAGAAAAATCATTGAAAGTTAAAGTTATATTCTTCTTAGATTTGTTAAGTAAATTTCGCGTACTTAATAAAGATTACTCAGTGTTTCATTGTTAATAACTTAGGATTTATACGGGTTATTAAACCCTAACAAGCTATTTAAGTTAGTTTGGTTAGAGTACATCGATCCAACAAGTGGTATCATAGCTTGTGTGGAAACTCGACTAAGAAGAAACCCTAAAACCTAGTTAACAAAACCTAAAGATGTCGATTGAAATCGCTCCACCACCATCCATCACCTCACCGGGATACCTATCATTAAGAAGGAGAATACGACCTATGGAGCATGAAGATGAGGTAAGACATTGCAATTCTGCACCATGCACTATGGAATGTAATTGTCAATGGTAATGAAGAAGTTCCAAACCTATTGATGTTCCCGGACAACCCAAAGCACCTAAGGCGATCGTACCAAAGAACAACAATAAGGAATCAAGAGAAGGCACTCAACATTCTCTTATCTCGCCATTCCGATGGTCATCTACTCAAGTTCCATGATGCTAAAGATGCAAAGCAACTCGGGCTGCTCTCAAGACAAGGTTTGAGGTAATGATGCTTCCAAGAAGATGCATGTAAATCATGAAGCATCAATTTGAAACATTCATCGTTGGAAAAGAGAGGCCTTGATCTTTGCTTATGTGATTCCAAAACCTTCTCGATTATCTTTGGAGTTATACAAAGCGTAGGTTTCAGCTTGAAGATGCTAATCTTAAGTTCTTATGAGTCTCGCCATCGACATGGCATGTGATTTCTACAATGATCGTGAGGACAACCTAGTTTGGATGTTATGGACTTTGATGATCTCTACAATCATCCAAGGTGTATGAGCATGAGATGAATGGCCAAACCAGCTCAAAATCTCACAAGATTGCCTTTTGTCATCCGAAAGAGGGTCAGATTTCCACCAAAAGTCTCGCTTCTCCTACTCAAAGTATTGTTGCTCAAAGCATCGCTTCCTATTCTACTCCCACCTTTGTTCAACAAGCCACACCAACACCTACCATTCACTCGGATGAAGTTGTATGCTCTTTCTTTGCACAAAGAAGCTTCTCACCGTCACTTATGAAGAAGATCTCTCACAGTTCAAGAGGATGCTCTTGAAGAAATTGATATCGTGGCAAGTTGCTATGATCACCGCAAGGATCAAGAAGTATATAGAAGAAGACATGGGGTATTACTTTGACAAATCCAAAATTGAATGCTTCAATTGTCAAAAGATCGGACATTTTGCAAGGGGTGCAAGTTTGCTAAATATCAAGCAAACAGATAATCGAGAAACCAAAGCTAGAGCTTAAAGAAATTCTATTATCGAAACAAAAGCTTTGGTTGCTCAAGAGAGTTTATGAGAGGTTGATTGGAGTCTTTGAGTTTGATGATGAACCAATCACCCACCGTATGGTAGCTATGGAGGAGTTAGTGGAAGAGTTTGATTGGAGCACATCTTTTAATGAGGAACCTAAACATGCTGCTTTGGAATCCAGAGATGGTCTAGGAAGCTTTGATTGGAGCATGGAGAGTGAAGATGATCCTGTTCTACTTGCAATGGTGGCTACTTCACCAAGTCCAACCCCTATCTCTGAGGTATGCTCAAACTGTCATGACTTTTATCAAAAAGTACTTAATAGTTATGTGATTGAAAGAGATAATTGTATAAAGGCTAGGTCTGAGGTAGCAAGTTATCAAATAACCTTAGAGTCAATGGAAGCCAAAATTTTAACACATGAAAATAATGAAATGGCTTGGGCAGAAAAGTATGAACAACAGGATTATCAGTTAAAACTTAGTGAATGGAATTTAAATTGTAAGATTTCTGAAATTGAGAAACTGACTAAGGAGAGAGATGAATTGTTAGCAAAGTTCGATGCCTGGAAAGAATCTGGTCTTTCTCAGGTTAGTTATGTTGAAAAACAGAGACGAGCTTACATTAAAATTGACCTAGGTTTCGGTATGGACTTTAATAGCATAGAAAACTCACATAGTGATCAGGATGAATGTGATTTTGAGGATATAACCACTAGTGATGATGAGCTCATTAATTATGTAGACACATCTAGCAATGAGGACTCAATTAGTGAAGCCCCTCCTGTATATAAGAAAGACAAAGGTTATCATGCCGTCCCTCATCCCACTGGTAGTCATCAACCTTGTAGGCCTGATGTTTCTCGTTTTGGTGTAGACAACTTAGAGTTTAGAAAGAAGCTTATTGGTCAATCTAGGTCTGAAACCCCAAAAGAAACAGTTGAGATACCTAAGGTAGATGAAGCTAAAATCCAAGCAGTACCTTCACCTCAAAGTACTGCTACACCTTCAACAGTACCTTTAAGAAATCCTTTTCAAAACAGTACTGCTAAACCTTTTTGGGATAATTTTTGTCAAGACAGTTTTAATCATTCATCTAGAAGACATAACAGTTTTGGTCATAGACATAGAGGAAGAAATTTTGGAAGTATGGATCAAAAACTATGTTTTGTTTGTTTTAGTCCTGATCATTTGATTAAGGACTGTGACTTACATTCAGAGTACCTAAGTAAGTTCACCAAGAATAGATCTGTCAACCATAAACCAAGGGAGTCTAGACCAACTTGGAATCATTCACATAGGGTTAACCATAGAAACTTCTCACCAGACTATAGGTACCCTCACCAGAGAAGACCTTTTTCAAAACCTCCAGTACCTTCAAACACTTTCCAAGGTACTATTAAGCAAAATACTGATTGAAATCGCTCAATATTCACCTAACACCTTTTGGAATTGGAGCCCTAGGAGATCTAATTACTATCAATTTAGAAGGCGTTACAACCCGTAAGAGTAGCTAGATCAAGGGACTCTACACCGTAAGTTAAAACTAAATGGGTTAAGAAGGAAAGTATCGATGATGAACAAACAAGACTTTCAACAAGTACCGTGAAACAGAATTTTGATAAAGATGATTTTGTGGAAAAGAAAAGGAGATTTTATTGAAAAGAAAGTTTTGCTTTGAAAATACACCACAAGTTTTAAAACAAAAGATAATGCTTGATTCTCATCTACAAAATCGTGAAGATTACATACTCAAGGAATTTGAGTATGTTACTCCTAAGGGGAACACAAGTCGATAATGGCTTGGGTTCCTAAAAGACACTAACTTTTGTATCTTTGTGCGGGGCAACCCGTAAGAGGAGCTTAAAGATCATCTAATTGTGGATAGTGGTTGCTCGAAGCATGACAGAGACAAGGAGATTCTCACGATTTTAGATCTATTTGTGGAGGAAGAGTTGCATTTGGGAATGATCCCAATGGAGGAAGAATTACTAGAAAAGGAACCATCAAAGCAGGGCGTATAGATTTTGAGAATGTTAGATATGTGAAGGAGCTCAAGTTAAACTTATTGTCGGTCTCTCAAATGTGTGATAAAAGCATCATGTGTTATTCATCGACACGAATGTCTCATCCTTTCCCGACTTCAAGCTCGTTGATGATAACTTGGTAGTCCTTAGAGTACCAAGAACCAATGATGTGTACAGATCGGATATGAAGAGTCTTCACTCTTCCGGGAGAGCCACATGTTTAGTGGCAAAAGCAACATCCGAAGAAGCACATCGCTGGCATAGAAGATTGGGCCATGTAAATTTCAAGAATATCAACAAACCGGTAAAAGGAAATTTAGTTAGAGGTTTACCTTCAAAGACTTACAAGAATGATCACTCATGGTTGGCGTGCAAGAAGGGTAACAACACAAAGCTTCATGCAAGAAGCTTGAGGAAAGGACTATTAGAGAACCATTGGAGCTATTACACATGGATTTGTTTGGACTGTCTCTGCAGTGCAAGTCTAAAAAGAAAAATATCGCTTAGTTGTGATGATGATTGTCAGAGATTCGGGTTGGGTATTTTTCTTGGGATTTAAAGATGATACTTTTGATGCTATTCATAATCTTATAATAGCACTTGAAACCAATTGAGACTCAAGGTTAGAGGTATTACATGTGATAATGGGACCGAATTCAAGAACAAGCTTATGGATGAATTTTGTGACAACAAAGGGATCAAGAGGAGTTCAAGATTGCGAGAACACCACGTGGAATGGTGTTGCGAGAGAAAGAATAGGACTTTGATTGAAGCAATGTAACTATGCTTGCATTCACTATTACCTATTCAATTCGGGTCAAGTCGTAAGTACCGCTTGCTATGTGCTTAACAGAGTATCACCACCAAACCACGTATGAAGACACCTTATGAATTGGCGATGGGCAACAAACCCAACATTCATTTTATGAAGCCTTTGGATGCCCTCTCACTATTTTAAATACAATTGATAATCTGGGAAAGTTTGATGGCAAGTCGTAAGAAGGATATTTATTGGGTTATTGTACTAACAAAGAAGGGCTTTAGAGTGTACAATAGAGTCACCAAGAAGGTTCAAGATTGTCTTCATGTTGAGTTTTAGAAGATCAAGAAAATCGGCGGTAAAGGTCCCGATTGGATGTTTGATCTTGAAGTTTTGACTCTTACGTGAACTATGTACCGTTAGAGAAGAAAATCAACCTCGCACAAAGGAGAAGATTTACAAGATGTTGTTCATGGAGTCCATATTAGACCCGATGTTTGTTCTCGATGAAGCACTCATACATATTGATCCAAAGCAAAGTACTGATAAACCAAAATCCTCATTGTCTGCTGAGGATCAATCTATTCAAGATGAACTTAATCAAATGCTTTTTCAAGATGTTATAGCACATTCTTATGATGATGAACAAGGAAGAGCTTATGAGGAAGCAAAGAAAAAGAACAAGACTGCAGAGTTCACTCACATTACCTTGGTTGACAGTACTTTCGATCAAAGTACTGCTGGACCTAATGACAATACTTTGGATGATTTGGATGATTTAGATGATCCTACCATGTCTCGGCTTAGAAGATACCGATGATGAGTATGATGTCAAGGTATTTTACAAATTCCAATGAAGGTGCCGATTACACAAACCGGATGATGATTATGAAGTTCCACGAGACTCTACCTTAAAAGTTCATAAAGATCATCCCACCGGGTCAAATCATTGGACCTTCTTCTCATGGAGTGCTTACAAGAAACAAAGCTAAGGGTTTTTCTACACCTCACAATGCTTTACTTAGCTTTGTTTATAAACAAAATGATTGAATCACAAGGATCATCAAACATGCCTGTTCACTTGCTTTATCTCTCAAGAAGAACCCAAGAATATAGCTCAGGCATTATCTAAGGAGAGTTGGGTTGAAGCTATGCAAGAAGTACTTCTTCAATTTAAACTTCAAGAAGTTTGGGTACTATGTGATCTACCTGATGGAAAGAAGGTAATTGGTACAAGATGGGTGTTCAGAGTTTATTGGTGCTAAACCGTCAAGTTTAATTACTCAAGCAAGCCACTTGTGAATGACCAACCGTAAAAAACTTAAAACAGCTCAAACACCAAATGCAATGAAGATCGGAGGAATATAGGGATTCTGGGTCGTTAAGTCCCACTTGAGGATGAATTGGTGTATAAACACTTGATCGATGATAGAATGATCACTAAGGATAGTGATCAAGAATGATTTTGATGGATAATTATACCTAGAGAAAAGATTAATAAATTACAATGACTTAAATGCAAATTAAGAAAATTAAAAAGATAAAATATATTAAATAAACGCTATCACTATTTTTACAATGATGTTTTTGTGATTTTATAAAACAAAATATCTTAAATAAACTATTTTAACTAAAACGTAACTTAAATTACTTAAAAACATTACCTAAAATGAAAACGTACGTTATTTGCAAAAATTACGCGAGTGCGCAAGCAAAAACGTAAAATTTATGAAATAAAAGTCCTACAAGTGTAAAAACAATTTTTTTACGCACTATATGATAAAAGAAAATTTTAGAAAAAGATTTATATTTTTAGACTTTTATATTTTTATTATGAATTAAATAAGATTTTACACTAATTAAATGTTTAAAAATACTAAAACTATTGAGAAAAATCTGAAACTTTTTTATAAAATACTTAATACTAATACAAATTAAAGAAAAATACAAATGATGAAAAAGCTGGTCTAAATAAGCTAGAAATAAGCTAAAACACTCGAATAAGCTATATGAGACAAAAGGTGGTTATATATTAGATTGTGTAAAAGATAACCAGTCAAAGACCCAAGGGCAACTGGTTATACAGGTACACACTATCACTCTCAAGGTGGGAGGTCTCAGGTTCGAGCCTGCCTCCCCACCTTTTTGCAAAACATTTTTTTTTCGAATTTTCTTTTTGCAAACTTATTAAGCTAACTAAGATAAGCACTTTTCACAACTACAACTTTTATGAAAATGATTAATAAGCTCGTAAATGACAATATCTTAATGCTTTTGACTTATTAGCTTATTATGATGAAATAAGCTCAAACAAACTTGCAATATGAAACCAAAGTGAAATAAGCTATAAACAAACTACTGCTACTTATATGAAGCTAATGTACACAGTTAAGCACACTAATAAGCTAGAAATAAGCAATAAGCATTTATGAAACTCCTTTGTACCAAACAGACTTGTACAGACTTTGTAGGCTAAAATAAGCTAGGTAAATAAGTTCAAAAGCTCAAAACCAAGACTGAGTCAACAAGCTAGCTAGGTTGGCTTTTCAAAAAACCAAAAATCACAAACTAAGGGTAACTGTAGAGCTTTTGGTGAGCTTATGAAAGTGGTGGTAACCGTGATCACCGGAGTCGATATGATTAATCTTGAAATGGACAAAAACAAAAGTCACTTGCAGCCCTATATAACAAGCTACAAATGAAAAGCTAAAGTTGGAACCTTAAGATGGGTTGGTTGGCTATCCAAAGAATCAAGTTTGACAAGCTAAGGTGCACTGGAGAGCTTTTGACAAGTTCTTGAAATTGATATCAAAACTGTGCACAGGACACAATTTTGAAATGGTATCTTAAATAAGCTAAGCAAAAAGCTATTAAATAAGCTATGAATGGAAAATAAGCAATTGTAACCTTGAGACAGCTAGGTGAGCTTCTCAAAAAGTTAAGTTGCATAAGATATGGGTAACTAATAAGCTCTCTAAGAGCTTGTGAAATAGGGTACCAACACTGTGAACAGGGGACTCTTTTGACTTTTTAAGAAAATGAAGCAGTTTGACTTTAATGAGATTTAAACTGATTCTATGGACTGATTAAGATGTATTAAGGTGGATTAAGACTGGATTGGGCAATACTAACAACTTGTGAACACAAATCCTTGATCATGAAACTTTAAAATCCAACAGTTTGATGAACAAGGAGAGATCAAAGGTATTTTGACTTTTACTCTAATAAGGACTAACTTAAATGGTTTGTTTGAACTAATTGGACCAAGTGTGACACTGAACAAGTAATAACACTGACCTGACCACCTTTTAACTTGGTTAACAAAGCAAAACCAAACACACCATAACTAAACTGATTTGGAACTTTTCAAAGAAAATCAAAGATTAAGACCATTTAATTGATTGCAGACCTATTATTATCACTAAATAAGACTAAAGAAACATTAAATAACAACTTAACAACATAAGATCAAGAAATTACAACTAAGCTAATTTAACTGTGAAAATGATATTTTTATCAACTGTGAATTTTAAAGAACAAGCTACTGGTTTTATGACTTAATTGTACTTAACTAATACTAATGAGTATGAAAACACAAAGATTTAAGCTAGTTAAGAATTTAAACAGTTAAATGACCAAATGTACCAAAAGGGCTTACAAGATGGATTTGAATGAAAACCAAGAACAAGGACTGTGAATACACTTCCTATAGCTTACCAATAAGCTCTATACCAAGGCCATCCAGAATCTACCTTGCTCCAGCTTTCTTGCATGTTTCACCATTGATTTTTTATTTTCTCTATATTTTCTTGGAATTTTTGTGAATTTTCTGTTTTTAATACTAAACAAAGTTTTAGAGTTTCTAAAAGCTTGAATAAGCTTTCTAGGGAGCTTATGTGGCTTACTCAGTCCATAAGAACATCTACAAACAACCTTTGATCATTCATGAGATTTTTAAAATAAGGAAAATTTGCATAATATGAGATATAACTTAATACTGGAATTAATGTTTCACAAATACTTTATTATAACATAAAAACTTGAAATACAAAGTTTTAAGATTAAAACATACACAGGAATTGAAATTATTGCTAAAACGACTTAATAAAATGAAAATTACACTAGATGTCTCTTCACATAGCTTCCCACTTGTATTTATCGACCTCATTTGACCTTGTCGACATCTCTGAGCTAATCCCACCACTTTCTAGCCATTGGATCTTCACAGATCATCATATTTGCCATTTTTCAAATTTGGCGGGAAAAGTCATTGAGTTGGTTTTTCTCATTAATGGCTCTTGGATAATAGTGGAGGTGGAGGGAGTGGGTAACCAGCTATAGGGATGAGGTGGTGAGGTGGAAAGGTGGAGAATCAAGTGGTGAAAACCACTGGTTTTTGGATTTCAGGAGTGGGAGAGAAAGAGCTACAGTGAGCGCGGTTTTACTTTTTAAAAATTAGGCCGGGTTGGTTTATTGGATTTGGGCCTGAGATAATATAAAGGATCCGTTTGGTTTGTTAGCTAGCACAAGGACCAAAAATGTAATTCTGCCAAAGGGAGGGGCTGATCCTGAAAATTTTCCAATCTTATCACAAGGACTAAACCTGCAACATGTGAATAGTACAAGGACCAATTGCATAAAATTCCATTTATTAAATGTCCAAGGACAATTTTTGACAATTTTCAAACTCCAGGGACCAAACTTGCAATTTTTCTCTAAACTTATCATAAAGGACCAATTATGTCATTTATTAATAATACAAGGGTGTTGTTTGAATAATTTCTATTTTTGAACACCTATGGACTATTTTTGACATTTTTGTGAAGTTGAGGGACTAAAGTTGTAAATTGGGATTTTTGAACTTTAAAGGGTTTGTTTTGAAAACTTTTGAATCCCATGGACCTTAAATGACATTTTACAAGTTTTTGAATTACCAGGGACTATTTTTGACAATTTTGTAACTGGGGACTAAAGCGCCAATTATGCAAACTTGATACGCTTTTACAGTTTTTGATGTTTTGCATTTAAAACACATAAAACACTTGTTTGTGATATTTTCATCATTTTGATGCGTTTCGAGTGTTTTCGATGTTTTTGTAGTCAGACAAGATAAAATGATGAGTATTTAGACACTCATCAATCCCCCACACTAAGATATTGCTAGTCCCTAGCAATGATTTGAGAAAATTAATGGATTTTATCTCTTTACCAAAAGCCATTACTTCGAGTAGCCAATTGTTTTAGTTCAAGTAAGAACCTTGGTACAATGATAACCAAATGATTTTGAGCAAATCATAAGCTATGAACGGATTTGATTTGTCTTTACGAAGCCGTTTGCTTCGGACTAGCCAACTCTTTAGATAAATTATCAATATTATCTTTGGTGAGCCGATTACCAATTATGGATTTTCAATCGCTTTACCACAAGCCATAAACTTGCGGGCTAGCCAACTTTTCACTAGTTTAAAGATATGGTGGTGAACACCATACAATTTTGGGCAAATTGCAAGCCATAAACGGATTTGAGATATCTTTACCAAGAGCCGCTTGCTCTCGGATTAGCCAATCCTTATGTGGGTTAGACATGGCGGATGATTACCATATGCCGAGTAAGTGAAAACACTTACTCCAAAAAAATTTTGGCCAAAACGGGAATTGGGTGGAATAATTACATGATAAAATTCGTGAGAATTCCCCCATACTTAGAATGAATATTGCCCTCAATATTCAAAGTACCCCATGTTATGCGAAACATAGAACATAAAAGGGAAATACTACGGCCATTATTTTGTTTTTGATATATACCATTTTTTTTTTTTTTTTTTTTATATATATATTTTTTATATAGAGAGGTTGATATATACAACAATGGGCAACTCCCCACACTAGGGTGGTAGAAAGGGATAAGAAGATGTAAAATGGGTGAAAACCCATATGGTGTGTGCTACTATTTTTGATTCCCGAGTCACTAGCTTGACTCGATCCCCGCATTCATTGGTTCATGGGGAATGTTTGTAGATCCGGGACAATCACGGGTGGAATGTCCTCTCCAAAGTAATGCTTTAATCGATGACCATTTACTTTAAAATTTGGACCATCAGGCTGAGATAACTCAATGGTGCCATAAGGATAAACCTTAGTGATAGTAAATGGACCAGACCAACGGGACTTAAGCTTTCCCGAGAAAATCTTCAATCTAGAATTGAAAAGAAGGACTCGATCACCAACGTTGAAACGCGGTTTTTGATTTTGGAGTCATGAATCTTCTTTGTCTTTTGTTTGTAGATCAAAGAATTCTCATAAGCTTGATCACGAAGTTCATTTAGTTCATTCATTTGAACTTTTCTATGATCACCGGCTGTCTGAATATCGAAATTTGCATGTTTTAAGGCCCAGTAAGCCTTGTGCTCTAGCTCAATCGGAAGATGACATGCCTTTCCGTACACTAGCTTGTATGGAGTACACCCAATTGGTGTTTTGTAAAATCGACGAAAGGCCCAGAGCGCCATCCGCTTTATCCCACCAGATGCACGATTTTCGCCATCGTCTTTCTAAAATTCTTTTAATACCTCGGTTGGAAACTTCCACCGCCCACTTGTTTGGGGTGGTATGCGAGATAGACGGTGGGTAACACCATACTTTTGCATGACACGATCAAATTGGTCATTGCGTAAATGTGTACCACGATCATCGATTATAGCACGAGGAGTTCCAAACCCGCAAAAGAGATTTCAAAATTTCACAACTACTCGGGCATCATTTGTAGGTAAAGCTTTCGCTTCAACCCATTTTGACAAATAGTCAACACCGCGAGTATGTATTTGTTACCTCGAAAAGATGGAAATGGCCCCATAAAGTCAATACCCCGGATGTCAAATATCTCACAAACTTGAATGGCATTTGTGGCATTTCATTTCTTTGAGAGATATTTCCATGACGTTGACAAGCGTCAAGGTGTTTTGACAAAATCGTGGGCATCCTTATAGATAGTGGGCCAATAAAACCCGAATCAAACACCTTTTTGGTGGTGTAGTTTGACTATGATGGCCCCGGTGGGTCCAAATGGCAAGCTTTGAGAATGTTAAGAGCTTTGTCCATAAACACACCGCTTGATGACTTGATCCGCACAGATTTTGAATAAGAAGGGTCGTCCCGAGTAATGTTTAACATCTTTGAAGAATTTGTTCTTCCGTTGGGTCGACATCCCTTTCACTATGAAGTTACCCGCATGGTAATTTGCGGTCAAGAAACCATGGGGTAGAAGAGTTTCACAAAAGAAACCGTGATTGAGTGTCTCGAGAGAAATGTTTCATTTATTTCCTTTTCTCGAAAACATCTTGGTGAGGGTTCTCTAATCGACAGATGATCGCACCTGTGTTCTCGCTCCTTTTTTATCACGTATGATGATATCAAATTCACGGAGGAGGAGAACCCAACGGAGCAATCTCGGCTTTGCATCTTGTTTTGCAAAGAGATATTTGAGAGCCGAGTGATCCGTATACACTACACATTTGGTCAAGATTAAGCACGGCCGAAACTTCTCAAATGCATACACCACGGCTAATAGCTCTTTTTCGTGGTGGTGTAATGAGTTTGAGCTTCATCATAGTTTTGCTTGCGAAGTGGATAGGTGAAAATGCTTAGCTCACGCTGCCCTAGGACCGCACCGATAGCAAAATCACTTGCATCGCACATGAGCTCAAAAGGCAAGTCCTAGTCGGAGCAACGAGAATGGTGCTTCAGCAGCTTTTCTTTAATGTTTCAAAAGCTTTGATGCACTCGGGTGAGAAGATAAAAGGAGCATCCTTTTCAAGAAGATGGGTCATTGGTCGGGCTATTTTGGAAAAATCTTGTATGAATCTACGATAGAAACCGGCATGACCTAAAACTCCTAATACCTTTGACGGTAGTAGGATGAGGCGCTTAGCAATAACATCGACTTTTGCTCTATCTACCTCAATCCCATTTTTGAAATCTTATGGCCAAGGACTATGCCTTCTTTGACCATAAAGTGGCTTTTCTCCCGCTTAGACAAAGATTGGTGTCTTCACACCGTTTGAGCATTTTATCTAGATGGGAGAGACATGTTTGAAACAAATCTCAATGACCGAGAAGTCATCCATAAACACCTCCATTGTTTCCGATCATGTCGTGGAAAATGGCCATCATACATCGTTGGAACGCGCGGGAGCATTACATAGGCCAAAAGGCATACGTGCAGAGGAAAAAGTTCCGTATGGGCAGTGAATGTGGTTTTATCTTGATCCTTTGATCAATGGGGATCTGAAAATAACCCGAGAAACCATCCAGAAACAATAGTATTCATTCCACGCTAATCTCTCAAGCATTTGGTCCATAAAGGGTAGAGGAAAATGGTCTTTTCGGTAACGCTATTCAACTTACGATAGTCAATGCACACACGCCATCCCGTCACCAATCGAGTTGGAATTAACTTGTTATCTTCATTTGTGACAACAGTTATGCCACCCTTTTTAGGAACACAATGAATTGGGCTAACCCAAGGACTATCTAAGATCGGGTAAATCAATCCTGCATCAAGAAGTTTGATAACCTCCTGTTTGATAACATCATGGATTTTTGGATTTACTCTTCTCAAGCATTTGGTCCATAATGCTACTCGTTGGAACCGAGTTATTCCTATAAAAGTTAATGTTTTCTTATGGAGGTTGTGGCTTAATAAGCTTCCTTCTAGAATGAACTTGGACAAGAAAGGTATTGATGTAGATTCGCTTCTATGTCCCATTTGCAACAAAGACGTTGAAACGGTTAATCACCTTTTCTTTACTTGTGATATGGCAAACGACATGTGGGCTTTGCTTGCCGATGGTGGGAGCTAGATATTCCTTTTGTTTAAGTATTGCGATTGGTTCATGCTGGCTTGATTCTTTGTCCATCTCTCAAAATGCGCTGGGTGTTTCTTGAAGGAGTGGGAGGGACTCTTTTGTGGTTTATTTGGAGCTATCGCAACCAGTTGATTTTTTCTAATACTTCTCCTAAGAAGGCGTTGGTTTGGGATGGAATTGTCTCTCAATCTTTTTTATGGATTTCATCTAGAAATCCTAAATTTAAAATTAGTTGGGTAGGTTGGTTGCAAAATCCTATAGCTACTATAGCTTCTTTGTAATTTTCTAGTTTTTGCTAGCTTTTATAATATGCCGCCGTTCTAAATAAAAAAAAAACTGCAAAGATGCAACAGAATTACAATGTAGATAAACTGAGTAATAAGTTGTATTGATGTTTTGAATGATATCATAGTCTAGTATTGTCTTGTGTTATGTTTATGTAAATGTAAAAGTCTGTAAGCTCTTCATTGGGTTGTCTTTGTTTGAGTTGAAGGCTTTGTAAAAAATTGTTATCTATAAAATCTTTCACCTTGGGCCAATATCAATAAAGGATAGATGTATGCGCAGTGCGTAACTACGGATAGATGTATGCGCAGTGCGTAACTGCGGATGCTAGACTAATGACCGTAGTCCAGAAAAAAAATAATATACGAGGCGTATCCAAGAAACCATACATCTATCCGTAGGTGCAATGTATCGAGACACCCAAGTGAATAGTCAATGCCTCGTTAATCGGGGGAAAGTTACTGCCCCGTTGTCACATCAAGCCATCTCGACCACACAATGAAGAGTAGTGGAATCCACGTGTCGCCAATCGTGTGGAAGAGGATAAGTATATAACTTAGCGATTCATTTTCACCGGATTTCTCACAGTAAAAAACGCCAATCACCGTTTCGAAAGCAATTTAAGAGTCATAAGCCCGAAAGTAACCAACCACAAAGGTAACCGCGCGTGCGTTTAAAGCAAAAAAGTAGATCACCATGGTTAAACAGTTGTCTGACTTCACCTCCGACCTCACTGTGATTGATCTGATGGAATTTACCTCAGATTACTTTATACCCCGGGATGTGCATCCAGTAGTACCGGATGCGCGAGCCACGATTGCGATTTCCGAAGGAAGGGCGATATACACGGTTATTCAATTTGCGAATCAACGTGTGCCCTCACGCTTTACGTGCGATGTGTTAAACTATTACACTTACACATATCGCACCGCATTGTATCGCCACAAGCTAAAATTACCAACTTTGAGGTAATTGCCGTCGTTGGGGTTAACCCCACCATCCACTTATTCCGCGCTTTTATCACACTACGTGGGCGCATGGGCGGGTGTCTTTTTCAAACGCTACCGTAGATCGCAGCTATACGGATAAATTAGACGCCTTAGGAATTGGAGGAGTATTTCTTCCGGGTAGATAATACATGTTTCCCGTGGGATTATGATTTCTATACGCGAGGAACACTACGAGGGATGAGTGCCCATTGCCGGGTCTTATAACGCCGAGGATGCGGAATCGATAATGCAAACCGCATCCCCATTAGTGGCATATCCCGAAGGATTTTGGTGCACATGGAATCAAAGCAATTATTTTGGCCCAAGATGAGATCCCCATCTTTTAGATGCTAATGGCCGTATGGGTACTTATTCCTCCGTATACAGATGCAAATAATGTAAGAACAATCTTCCATACATGCTGCGCATTATATAACCTGTTTGTATATGTGTTTTGTCTTGCGCAGAGATGGATCTATTCACTGTCGTGCAGTTAGCGAAGCCCGTGGCAGTAAGGACGGGAGTAAGACCTTTGAGGGATGATGAGGAGCCTATCTTAGCCGCGACTGAAGGGCGTGTCTTAGAACTGAATGCTGGGGATACAGGGACTAGTTCCTCAGTCGCAGTGGAGGCAACGCCTCTGCAGAGCCGTCCCACTCCTGAAATAACTTCGCTGGCAACGCAGTCACCGCCCGCAGCTGTGGCGCATCCTGAAGATGAAGAAGAAGAAGAAGCTGCGCTTAGTCGCAAAAGGACCCGAGGGATGATGGCAGCCTTCAAGGAAAAACGCCTGCAGTGCATCGTGGAGTTGTCCTCCATCAAGAAGCGTCGTCCGCACCCGTCCGCCGATGACGCCGAGCCAAAGTAAGTAAAACCATACATGTATAATTTCCATCGGTTGGTGAATGTGCTAGTTGTGATTCTAACATTTACCGCTGATCATTCGCAGGTGGAGCAGTCATAGAGTCACCTCCCAAGGCGAGTCCGGTCAGATCGGCCAGATTCGAGCCGCCGAGCTGTGATGATGAAGCCCAACTGATGCCGATGTACCCTGGAGCAATTAGTTGAAGAATTGTTCAAGTCTCCGCCATCGCTTCGTTAATTGTGAAGCCGAAGACCGTATCCGTGGAGAGGACCAGCGCATGTAAAGACCAAACAATAACCTTGTTGAGGCGAATCGGCAAGCACCCGAGCACAACCGGATAGCGCCTGCAGAGGTTAAGGATCCGAGCGCCTACGCCAAAAAAAAGCCGAGGACAAGATGGCACTAATGTGTCAAATTAATCAAGATCGTGCCGAGGTCGCTAGGTACAAGTCTCCGCGCTACATCGGGCACTTAAACATTTGGAGCAGGTAAGGAGAATTTTTTCGCGCATTGGGGAGCTTGGAGCTACTTGAGTGGTCTTTGAAATGCAAGAGGCAAAACTGCGTAAGCTAAGCATCGAGTACGACGAAGAGTTGTATCCGCAGCTGATGTCTATGATAGCGGAGCGCCGGTGGCTCATAGGCCACGGTCTCCTACCGGTCGCCCTGAAAGCACTCGGAATCACCGTGGCGGTGAATGCCTTTGGAGAGGTTGTGCAGTGTGCGCTGGAGCGTGGTAAATCAGAAGCAATGGAAAAGCTCCACGAGGCAAAACTGTTGAAGGCGCCGTTGGATAAGGTACCTGAGTATGATGCTGAGGCATATGATCACTTGGTCGCTGCGATGCAAAAAATGAAAGACTTGGAGCTTCCAATGATTTCGGAGCTTGAGCGCGATCAAGATTATCCCATAAATGTGATTATGACTGGGTTAACCTTGGCGCGTCATCGTGCAGAGGATGTTGAGGTACAGCCGGACTATTATTTGAAGCCTCATGAGTCACAGCCTGGGCACTGCTTTTGCGCCCTAGGGATAGCCGTAATCCATTTGCGTTGGAGAAAGAGGTACCTCTAAAGGAAGTCCTGAGCGCATGCAACCCGTCTTGCGAAAAAGAAGGTGTTGCGGTAAAGCTATCTTGTGTGGAGTTGGTGCAACAAGACCGCCCAGACCGACGGGTGCTACGGTCGGCTAGCTCGTGTCACGCCAGATGCGTATGTATTTATGGTATTAACGAAGCCAAAGATGCAACGGGTCATGTTGGTACTTCTTCCCTTAAGCGTAGCGGCCACTGGTAGTCGCTTTGTTGACTATCTTTTGTACTTAACTCGTAGTTATGAATAAACATTTCTTTTTTTGTTCTTTGTGATATTTGTAATGAATACATATTTGTCTGACTATGCGCCAAGATGTATTCGCTGCAGTGTCGCCGATGTAAATATAAGAAATCCATAACTATGTATGAAAATCATAATATCCTAGGAAATAATCCAAAGTATTTGATCATAATCGTATGGTATGATATTCGTCAGGTCAGAATATCTCATTAAGGAAGCAAGTGTCTTGGTTCCCAGGTTGTTAAACGCAAGACATGCATTCATCACAAGAACCGTGGGATGCGCATATCTTATTGTCGGACCGATTAACACTAGATTTATGTGGTTTGGAGGTCGAGGTTGGTGGAAGAAGATGAAGATCTTCATCCTTTTAGTGAGAGAAAGTTAGAGAGAGGAGGAGAAAACACAAGGTTTATTAAGAAACACACACAATACAACTAACCAAATGATTCACCTCACCCTCATGGATATTTGTTTTCTAAAACATGTCGCTTCTCAAAATTTTTCAATAATGGCTTTCAGATACATCAATCTGAAACCCGGACCAAATGATGACTTTTGATTATTTTCAAATCAAAACTCGTGCTTTGATCGAAAAATGAGGTGTACGCTTGATTGCACTACATTTAAAATGGTGAGAAATCATCATCATCTTGAGCACCTTTTCAAGATTGTTCAAAAAGATTTTCAAAATCTTTCAAATAGTTTGTGCTCAAGATAACTCCCTCTAAAACCCTTTAATTGAATATGCTTTATTAAAGGGGAGAATAAAACAAAAATGTTCCAAATTCATGCCTAAATCAAACTGCTTGTCTCCCAAAATATTCTAAAATGTTTGTTTAACTGTTGATATCAAAATATCACGAATATGCTATTTTTGAGGGGAGGAGACGTGATTAAAATGTGATCAAAATCATTGTTTGAATCTCAAATGAGCTCGACTCGACGGAACCAATGAATTGACGAGCAATCATGTACCATCTCGAGAAACTTTCTATGGACTCGACCAGACGGTAATAATTTCAAGCTAGTTCTCTAGTGATGTAAACGTGTCTCGAATCGGTCTTGTTCATTTAAAGTCGATCAATTCAAAAAGTGCGAACTCTACCTCCATGTGCGATTCACAAAACATATAAGCATATGTGAAGGGGAGTGTTTCGAAAAGATAAAACTCACTTGAGTGTTTCAAACATGTTTTCTATCATAAACACTCGAGAGATTTTCCAGAAAAATGGTTTTATGGCAACAATAGGACAGTCATGGAGTTATAAGGTGACTAAGGATAGGAAATCCGTTCTATGATCCGCCAGAGTCGAGGGATCTACCCA
>CM040242.1:23261556-23461556 GCA_022545495.1 Chrysanthemum lavandulifolium | reverse complement strand
CAAAAACTTTGCCTTTGTTACATGAACGCTCTTTTAAGGCTTTACTTGTTAACCAAACTCTATGAACTCACCAACCTTTGTGTTGACACTTTTTAGCATGTTTTATCTCAGGTATCTAAGGCATTCACTTCATGGCATGCATATGGACATATCATAGAGTCGTGGTGACGACGCGTCTCACATGGGATTTATACACTTTAAAAACAACGCTTGGCTTGTAACAAACTTATTTCCGCACAAATTGATTTCTATTTGGGAACTACATTTTGTAAACTCTGATTATTCAAATGAATCAAACGATATTTTCAAAACGACACTTTAGGTCGTTCGATATAACTGTAACTTTGATGCTATGACAGTCATCCCCCAAGGTATTCCATTCCGCTTCAAAACAGGTAATTTGGGGGTGTGACACAAGGAATGTATTTTTACAATTTTTATGATCTCATTATACTCTACTTTAATTTGATCTATTAAAAATTTACTTGTACCTAAAAGTTACCATTTACCTTACAAGTATTATTAACTACATACATTTACTTACACATTCATTTTTAACAAATTTTCACAATTTAAAAAAAATTAAAAAATAAAATAAAATAAAATATCTTCAATCCTCCCCTTGGCCGACCAAGGGGAGGGTAACGATAAGTGGGTATGGTTTTCTTGATTGTATAGGAATGATACACTACTTTAAGTCTTACTCTTCACATTTCACTCATTCTATCTCATAATTCATCAAGTGTTAGCAAACTTTTCCTCTCTTTTGGTTCTTCTCTATCAAACCGCCATCCAAGGTTTTACAAGGATCGCAAAATTTTCTCAAGCTCAAGTATTAACAATCTAGAATAACACTCTTAATAAGGTTTTGAAATAAAAACCTAGAGTGTTTAGGTTAAACCTTGTTCTTTGCACCTCATCAAGGTTACTTGTAAGCATATCACTTCATTTTACCTCTTTCACTTTCATTTCATATTTATCTCTTCATTTTTGGAGCAAACATGCAAGACTTATGTTGATTTATACCATTTTTACATGATTTTTAGAGTTATATATATATAAAAGTCATCCTATAATTATTCCCTTGGTATATTTTGGTCTTGATGATGTTTAGGAACCCATGACACCCTAAGAAGGTGTATGGTAGGATTAGAATAGCTTTGGAGTTGATTTGAAGGGATTGGAATAGGTTTAGTACGAGAAAAACTATTTTCGATAAGTATAAAAAGTGATCTGTCCTTGTTTTATTTTTCTGGAAAATCCGACAGTAGGCACGAATTTTTGGCCTTGATATTTAGAAAATATACTTTAAAAGCGAATCCGTGGCGGCTTGAACGGATTAAAGCGGAGTTATAACGAAGAAGTTATGAATTTTTCAAGTTGACGACGAAATATATATTTTCCGAAAAATTTCGACAACATGTTTTGTTTTATTCGAGTCAAAACGAGTCTTAAGCTTCACAAATTATTTCGACTTATCAAAAGTATATTAGTATACTTTGATACGAAGCTAAGGACGTATTATACGTAGAAAGCGGTTTGAAACGACTAAGATATGCACGTTTTCATAAAATTTCCGTAACTATTATTTTTAGAAAACAATATTATTTTTACGAGATAAGTATTACGGTAACTAAAACGACCATGTTGGAGGTGCTTTTAACTATGATGTAGAACTTTTGGAGCGAGATGTCTTCTAATAAAATCAAGATCACCAAGCATATTTTCCAAAACCACCAACCGTTTGTATAGCGGAGTTGTAATAAATTATTTACGGTTGCTTAAACTTTGCGAAACTCATTTTTACACAACATTTTAGACAAAATCACCATCTTTAACCTTTATTATCTTTATGTTCGAGACCTTTATGTCGAAAACTTCGAACTAAAACTTCTAGATTTTGATACAAACTTTCCAAACCGTCGAGTTCGTTTCCTAACGCCGACGACACCATTTTACGACTAGTTTTTCCGAGCCATTTTGTCACTTTTATGAAATTTCCGACGACTTTATTTTTACTGATTTAAAAGTGATAATTTCACTATAAATCATTACGAAACCCTTGTAGGATGACATTTTGACGTAAATACTTGTAAAGTGATTTAAGAATGGTCAAGACGTCAAAAGAGTATTTTTCGACGATAAGTAATATTTTTCAAAACTCGCAAATGGTATAAATAACATACGAAATGCATGCATAACATTACATTGCAACTCATTACATATCATATCATTGGTAATAGGTCCAGATTAAAGCATCACATTATACCTCGGTGTACTCACTCTTGTCATCACACCAGTTTACCAAGTGAGTTTTCATAGCCCCGATTTATTCAAGTTTTTACTTCATTTCAAACCTACGGGGGAGAATACATTTTACAACATTTTATTACGATACCAAGTATGTTAAATTCATTTACATTGCTTAAGTTACCGCATTGCCAATTGAAAGTCCCCATTTCCTGAACATGAACCGTTAAACTTAGAAGCGAGGGTGAGTGGATAGATCTATCGAGGGTGACGCCTCCATCCGGGTTGGTGAATCCCAACTAGTCATACGGATGCATTTCATTTAATAACATTATTGAGTTGTCCGGCAAACACTCTATTGGGGCCTACATTATGAACAGCCTCGTTTGGTGTCATGGGCTTATAGCAATTGTAACATTTTATGTGACATGATTGTCATACAGAACATTTTATGTGACATGATTGTCATACCTGTAACATTTTATGTGACATGATTGTCATACCGATCCATACTTGCGTAGTCGTATAAAACATTTACATAAACCTATGATTTCTCACCAACATTATTGTTGACCGTTTTAGCAATGTATTTTGTGTAACTAAGACATACTCATCATGGCATGGTTAAGGAACCTTTTGAGTCGCGTGGCGTCGACTTATATCATTGTACATTATGGCACTTTCTTTCAAAACATCGTTTGGACTTGTAATATATTTATATTTCCACAAACTTTATAAACTTTTGGGACCTATGTTGTAACTCGACGCTTTTATTAAATATCCAACGATGTGTTTTAAACGACACTTTAGGTCGCTCAATGTAATGATTGTGGTGCTATGACGATTATCCCGTGAATTCCATTCCGCCGCAAAACAGTAAATTGGGGTGTGATGATTGGTATCGAGCTACATTTATAGAGAACTAGGTTGCATCATTGACCTAGACTATAACTACATCATCATAGCATCTCATCATTTCATCATAAATACATAGTCACTATACATGCGGTTTTATACGCACATTTTACTGAGTTATTTACTTTCATTTCGAACTCGATTGTCACATAGATGCCTTCAAATACCCATCCTATTATACTCACATCACTTTGACATGGAGAATGCCTTGTCATCCCTATCATAATTTTAACATCAGTTGACTCAACACCGATAACATCGATGATGACATTGAGACCTTTTAGAGGGGCAGTTGCACCTACACCATCACGATCACTATTGATTCACCGTAGGATCGGGACAATTTTATCACTCATTGGGACGAGATCATACCATTGGGTAGAATTTATAGGCTTAGTCCTAATGAACCCATTTTCTTAACTCACCACAAGGATTTCCATTATCATCATTGTCATTATTTTCATCATCATTATCATTTCGAGCACCATCCGCATTCATCACATCTCATACACGATACTCATATACCGACTTGCGGCTTGGGAAGCGTGCATGATTTGACACACCATTACCACCTACCACTAAGACTATAGACACTACACCATCTCATAGGTTTGAGGACTGTGAGAGTTCTAGGCTATTGTTGCTAGACCGCCTACTACTCCTACACTTGAAACACGATTAGACCACCAACAGAATGATAATAAGTACCTTTCTAGCTAATGTAATCTTTATCATTTATTATCTCACGATAATCACCACCTTGTTTATTTCATTCCTTACTCCAATTGCCCAATTTTCCATCATTTCACGACGATACATCACTATCTTACTAGGGTTAGGCCAACTTTATTCTCGACCAATTAGTAGACTATTACTACTCGATAAGGTTCTCCTATGTATCCTACAAACCATCCAACAAATTTTATTCCAAATTATCCCGCTACTATTTCATGAAATTATTTCACTTGATTTTATTTCGAACTATTTTATCACCATCTTAGAAACGTTGTTTCATAAAGTTTAAACGAAGTTGTTTTATTACCAACTTATCAATTGGTTTCAGTATTTTATCAACTATTTTATATCCTCATGCTAAACGATTTTCATGTTACTCGAAAATCATTGAGCCATTATCTTACAAAACAAAGCGTTGAATACCATCAAAACTTCGGAGGAACATAATACCATTTCAACAAAAACAAGCATCACATCATTTGTCCTTGATTATACATGGCTCGATCACCTATGTATAATTCGGGAAGAATTATGTCATGAAAGTAACAAGCATCATTTCAAATCTCCTAAAACAATTCTCATTTAAAAGCAAAGTTTTATAATCGATAAATCGTGCATAAACATTTCTTTTTGTTAACACTCTATAGATGCTTACGCCATTTATCTCTCACTCAACCGATAAGTTGGGATTTGACGAGTGACCTTTTAGGAAAGACTTCCTATACCATATGTGAGGAGGATTCCTCGATACAAGAAAACAATGAAAGGATTTTGGAATTTCCAACAAGGGCTAGAAGTAAGTAGCGAGATCTTTCACAACTCAATAAAATCTTAAGACATCACGAGACATTCGAACCACTATTTTGATTAGAATCCAAACTCTATCATTCCAAAAGTACTAGCTAGACCGAGTTACTAGATTTAATCACGGCGAATACCCATGAAGCAACACTATAGGATATACCAAGTCTTCTAACCGAGGTCAGAGAACATTCGTTAAACATGGCCTCAACAATATGTGAACTTCCCTACAAGGAGTGTCCCTTAAAGGAAAATTTGGTTAAATTAAGGTTATTGATATAAACTTCCTCTAAGGCATTGTGTTCTCTAGAAATTCCAAGTAACCTCACTTCTATATCAAGAGATGCCACAGGTTTGAACATGTCGGACAATCAATGACTCCCCATCTACAAGTGAAACTAGAACAAACATTCTTGACATAGTTTGAGTTGATATCTATTTTCTTGCTAGCATGATAACAATATTAGTGATGAACTATTTTGGAAGCACTCAATATCGAACAAATCTTGAAAACCAACCACTACACCACCTCACTTAAATATTTAAGGTTTGTGACTTTACAACATGGAGCATGGAAACACTTCGATAATCAAACAATAAACATTTTAGTCATAGAGACTAAGCACCTTAGGCAAGTAAGACTCGGTCATGACATTCGATAGGACTAGAACGCGAGGAATCACAACTCATACCTATAATCTATTCTTTTCAATAAGGTCATTTCCGATAGATTTAACATTTTGAAATCTAACACGAGAAATGTGGTATCAATTCCATTGTACCTATTATAAGCTATTCGATTCACCTTAGATCACGACGGTCATTTCAGATTTCCATGAAACCTACTAGGACATGATTACCGCTTATTATCCTCACTCAATGGTTAGAGCTAGAGAGCAATTCCACATTAGATAATATGCTCAAGCCAGTATGACCTTCTAGAAATGGTTAGGCAAATCATTCTCCATCGACAAGTTTCTTTGCAACAATAGATAGCTCATGAACATATTGACTACACCATTTGAGGCACTGTAAGGTTGAGGTATCAATCACTTAATCAAGGATTAAAATCAGGAAAGTCCGATTCATTAGTCCATAACTCATTCATGAAACAAACAAAGAAGTTATACAAATCAAGAATCAGTTACAAGTAACAACATATAGCTAGATAGGCTACATCGTTATACGATGCAAAATTTGGAGATATGTCCCATAAGCCGCAAACCATTAGAATTTCAAGTTGGTAACAAATTATGTTCAAAATCTTGCCTTGGAAAGCGAAGTGCGATTCAGAAAAACATTGGACGAACCGATACGACTCATATATCCTCATCTTTTCACCGACACCGTTAGACCTAACAACGATTGAATTTAGGGACTGAATTCCTTTTTGGATGGGCGAATGTGACAACCCGTACTTCCAGGTCATTTCTCGAAACAATTCATGCCTTACAATTTCAACATTTAAGGTAAACTAGGTTTACGTGTTCCAAATTCGCGTAACCTTAATGGTTTAGCGGCGAATTCATGATCATATCATCACGAACATTCCTTATGGACTAAGTTTAGTCTACATTTCATTAACATCATTTGCATCATATTAGTTCATTCATGACATTGCATTTCACATTAAACGCGTAAATTTTATATTAAATAAACGTTATCGCGTGAGTTATTATTTTGAATATTTAATCCGTTACTTCTAAAAATGATCCCGATATATTTTTATACTTATATTTAAGTTATAAAAACTATATTTTGAGTTTACCTAGTGTTCTAAATTTATTTTGTACATAAATCGTTAAATTTATGTTATTACGACGTTTTTCTCAAAAACTACACTATAATTATTATAGCACTCAAATTTCACAAGGAATGTATTTTTACAATTTTTATGATCTCATTATACTCTACTTTGATCTATTAAAAATTTACTTGTACCTAAAAGTTACCATTTACCTTACAAGTATTATTAACTACATACATTTACTTACACATTCATTTTTAACAAATTTTCACAATTTAAAAAAAAAATAAAAATAAAATAAAATAAAATATCTTCAAATCCCTCCCCCCTTGGCCGACCAAGGGGGAGGGTGGCATTAAATTGGGTATGGTTTTCTTGATTGTATAGAATGATACACTACTTTAAGTCTTACTCTTCACATTTCACTCATTCTATCTCATAATTCATCAAGTGTTAGCAAACTTTTTCCTCTCTTTTGGTTCTTCTCTATCAAACCGGCCATCCAAGGTTTTTACAAGGGATCACAAAATTTTTCTCAAGCTCAAGTATTAACAATCTAGAATAACACTCTTAATAAGGTTTTGAAATAAAAAGCTAGAGTGTTTAGGTTAAACCTTGTTCTTTGCACCTCATCAAGGTTACTTGTAAGCATATCACTTCATTTTACCTCTTTCACTTTCATTTCATATTTATCTCTTCATTTTTGGAGCAAACATGCAAGACTTATGTTGATTTATACCATTTTACATGATTTTAGAGTTATATATATATAAAAGTCATCCTATAATTATTCCTTGGTATATTTTGGTCTTGATGATGTTTAGGAACCCATGACACCCTAAGAAGGTGTATGGTAGGATTAGAATAGCTTTGGAGTTGATTTGAAGGGATTGGAATAGGTTTAGTACGAGAAAACTATTTTCGATAAGTATAAAAGTGATCTGTCCTTGTTTTATTTTTCTCGAAAATCCGGCAGTAGGCACGAATTTTTGGCCTTGATATTTAGAAAATATACTTTAAAAGCGAATCCGTGGTCGCTTGAACGGATTAAAGCGGAGTTATAACGAAGAAGTTATGAATTTTCAAGTTGACGACGAAATATATATTTTCGAAAATTTTCAGCAACATGTTTTGTTTTATTCGAGTCAAAAACGAGTCTTAAGCTTCACAAATTATTTCGACTTATCAAAATATATTAGTATACTTTGATACGAAGCTAAGGACGTATTATACGTAGAAAACGGATTTGAAACGACTAAGATATGCACGTTTTCATAAAATTTCCGTAACTATTATTTTTAGAAAAACAATATTATTTTTACGAGATAAGTATTACGGTAACTAAAACGACCATGTTGGAGGCTGTTTTTAACTATGATGTAGAACTTTTTGGAACGAGATGTCTTCTAATAAAATCAAGATCACCAAGCATATTTTCCAAAACGACCAACCGTTTGTATAGCGGAGTTGTAATAAATTATTTACGGTTGCTTAAACTTTGCCGAAACTCATTTTTACACAACATTTTAGACAAAATCACCATCTTTAACCTTTATTATCTTTATGTTCGAGACCTTTATGTCGAAAACTTCTGAACTAAAACTTCTAGATTTTGATACAAACTTTCCAAAACCGTTGAGTTCGTTTCTTAACGCTCGACGTACACCATTTTACGACTAGTTTTTCTGAGCCATTTTGTCACTTTTATGAAATTTCCGACGACTTTATTTTTTACTTAAAAGTGATAATTTCACTATAAATCATTACGAAACCCTTGTAGGATGACATTTTGACGTAAATACTTGTAAAGTGATTTAAGAATGGTCAAGACGTCAAAGAGTATTTTTCACGATAAGTAATATTTTCAAAACTCGCAAATGGTATAAATAACATACTTAAATGCATGCATAACATTACATTGCAACTCATTACATATCATATCATTGGTAATAGGTCCAGTTAAAGCATCACATTATACTCGTGTACTCACTCTTGTCATCACACCGTTTACCAAGTGAGTTTTCATAGCCCCGATTTATTCAAGTTTTACTTCATTTCAAACCTACGGGAGAATACATTGCACAACATTTTATTACGATACCAAGTATGTTAAATTCATTTACATTGCTTAAGTTACCGCATTGCCAATTGAAAGTCCCCATTTCACGAACATAAACCGTTAATCTTAGAAGCGAGGGTGAGTCGATAGATCTATCGAGGTGACGCCCATCCCGGGTTGGTGAATCCAACTAGTCATACGGATGCATTTCATTTAATAACATTATTGAGTTGTCGGCAAACACTCTATTGGGGCCTACATTATGAACATCTCGTTTCGTGTCATGGGCTTATAGCAATTGTAACATTTTATGTGACATGATTGTCATACCAAGAATATTTTATGTGACATGATTGTCATACTGTAACATTTTATGTGACATGATTGTCATACTGATCCATACTTATGTAGTCGTATAAAACATTTACATAAACCTATGATTTCTCACCAACATTATTGTTGACCGTTTTAGCAATGTATTTTCGTGTAACTAAGGCATACTCATCATGGCATGGTTAAGGAACCTTTTGAGTCCTGGGCCGACTTATATCATTGTACATTATGGCACTTTCTTTCAAAAACATCGTTTGGACTTGTAATATATTTATATTTCCACAAACTTTATAAACTTTTGGGACCTATGTTGTAACTCTGAACGCTTTTATTAAATATCCAACGATGTGTTTTTAAACGACACTTTAGGTCGTTCAATGTAACTGTGATTGTGGTGCTATGACAGTCTATCCCCAGGAATTCCATTCCGCTGCAAAACAGGTAAATTGGGGGTGTGACATTCCATCTTTTCTGTCGACACAAGGAGCAGTCCAAGAAAGGGGTTGTACGAGGTTTGTATAGGGTTGAATTCAGGCGATTGTTACGAAGGTTTCTTGGGTTTTGTCGTAGGTGAAACTGCTGCTGTTGTCGTGCGTCTTGGGGCAGCAAAAGGATGTTTGTTTTGCTTAGTTCTAATCCTGTTCTCTCCCTATTTTCTCACGCTGTCAGGTAACAACCTCGTGATCCCGTCATTCTTTTTTTTCTTCTAAACCTGGTCGTGGCTAGGATCAGCCATAAGCGTGCTCTTATGTCACCCTATAACGTGTCATATGAATGATTAAAACAAACCATATATGTTGCTACATAAAATCATGAATCACACTATATGTATGTCGATTTATGTACATGAATCTGGTCCGCAACCTTGGCAACATTAGTTTTGTTTTTGGTCTCATTAAAAAAACTGTATGTCTCGTTAAAATGAGTTGTCAATTAGGCTGATCATTGGTAAGTCATATGAGGTCCTTTAAAACAAGTTATAATCTGAATATAAGGGTTATCAAGTCATGGTATAAATTGGTTAATGTGGGGTGCCTGCTAATGTTCGGAAACTGGCACATGGGTGGTCGTAATTGCATTAAAATGAGTGAGTTTATGTGTGGGTAAATGTGGCCTAACCAAGGGCAGTAGGAGTGTGTGTTGGACGTGTAAAAATGGGATTAACAAGAGTATGATTCGTTTAAATATAAAGGGGTGCAAACTGGTGTAATCGTGCATGTGGGTTATGAGCAGAATATGGGACATATGAATGGTGGGCTTATGATATTCGAGATGTGTGTGAGTCAAGTATAAGAATGCATGCGTTCTTATATGTGTTTTGCATGGGATCTATACACATACATATGGACATTATCAAAGTAAGTAAAGGTTAAGAATATAAAAATGAGTCAATGTGGTGCGAGTTATTTGTGTAAATACATGCATGGGTTTTGGTTCTTGTCTGTTCGGTTTCTCTCATGTATCTATCTCAACAAGATTAGTCATTAAAATCCGTAACGTATAACTTAAATGCGTATTAAATGATATTAAAAGTATGGGAAAACCCTAGAACATAAATAGGAAGTCGATTAGGGTTAAAAGCTAAGTGTGTAAATTCGTTATTGCATGTGAGAATGGTAAGTCTTGGAATCATTAATAACTATTGATTAAGAGTATAACGAGCTAGTACTAAGTGTGTTGTAAACATGCGTGAGTTATGATTTTATGTAAGAAGTCAAGTGTCATGAATTAAATTAGAGTATGCATGGTCTCATTAAGTTTGTATTCGAACAATGTTACATGTGAGTCTTGGTCAATCACGTAAGGTATAGAAGTTTGTGTAAACTGCTTTGAGAGAGTCTTAAAATCCGTTCTTGACATTTATAAACCCTATACTTTGAAAGATGATCATATAAGTCCTCAAATAAGATAATTATCATATTAAACCCTTAAGTTTACCATTTATCATTTGTAACACATAAGTTTGGCTAATTAATGATTAAGACTCTAAAATGTCGTAATTTCGTCCGTCACTAAAAATAAGAATATAATTACAACTCTAAGAATGTTAATGCGATGAATCCGTTATAATTTAATGATGCTAACAAGTATTAAATAAACCATAATCCGTAGATTCGTTGAAGGAGACGCGATGTTATATCTTCGTGATTCACTCATTCGCTTGCTTTTCTCTCATTTGCTTTAAGGTACGTATATTCCGACCTTTTCATTAAAGGTTCCTTATGTTTTCTTTTCTTTGTCCTTTTCTATTGCTTATTAGGGTTTCGATGCCATTGCTATGAACCCTTTCGATTGTTTGATCATTGCTTGTTTGAACTTATGTTTTATTGAACCATGCAATATCCGATTGAACGTTATGTTAGGAAGACTTTGATATGCATATTTGTTGAACTTGCTATATTTGATTATGAACTTCGATTAGGAACATCCTAATATGGAAGTATGATATGTGATTATAATATAAACTCGACCTCTCGAATATTGGAATATGAACCTTATGATATGAGTTATCGATATGTTATATGTTGAACTTTGTGTTTGATTATGATCGTGTCATTCATGACAATTTGTTTGACCTAAGTTAGTTTGACACCGAGCCACTATTTCACTAGTCATGGGGTTCCATGTCCGTGTCGATGATGCACCTCGACATGACTCTAGGGCGATGAGAGTAATGTTCCGCCACGCCCCTTTCCGTTATCTCATTATTGATAGTATGGCCACTATCCGTCGATGGGGTATGGATGCATCCTAGATCCGATCCGTTATTTGATATGATTTGTCCGGTGAATGATGTCGTGTGCAATATGCGTCTTCACAAAATTCGGGAGCTAGCTACTCCAACTTATTTTCCGAGATTATTTCGATAAGTATGATGTTTCTTATATGATATGTTCGGACTCGTGGTAGTTAACTAAACCCTTATCGTTATGTATGTATTAAGTATTCGTTATGATTCGGTATTTTCAAGGGTTTATATTATGTATTAAGTTTATGATATGTTAGTGAATGTGCTCATGACGTACATGTTTAAGTGATTACTAGTTGCCATGCTAGGATAGGATTAATATGTTTAAACATGATTCAGATATCGATATTATGTTATTTTATCGTTATGTGAAAGCGTTGATCTGCGAGATGAATGTGCTAGTGTACAATTGAGTGTTTTGAAAGTTTAGTATGTATGATGGTTCGCTTAATTTTATAAACCTTGCCTATCGGTTAGTTATCTCGTCTGCATATGTGACATGCCATGTTAAAACTCGATGATGTTAAGATTTGATCCGAGAACCGGTTTAGCTTATGATATCTGTCATGATAATTGCTAATGGTCTGTGTTATGTCTTTGTCTATTTAGTTATAGTTTGTCTCTGTGTTTTCTATCTGTATGTGTGATCGCCATGATCCGATTGCGATTTCATTGCTACAATATTGAATTAAGTGTGTTAAATGTAGATTAATTGACTTGTATGAATGCCATGTTTACTTTCTAGAAATTGTTTCGTTAGCCTTTAGACTTTTCGTTTGGTTTATATGTAATCTATTTTCTTGATATGTTAAGTGTCCGTTATTCGATGTGTTTGCGTTTGTGTCATTAATGTGCTATGAGGTGTTTTTAATCGATATGTGTTCTTCTCGATTTTCAGATAATTGTGCTTCCGCATAATCCTCAATGATTCAAGATTCTCATTCCGTTGTGATTTCGTTATTTGTATATTTGTTTTGTTTAGCTTTTGTTTCGTATATCTGCTTCTTGGGCTTTGTAAGCTCACCGCATTTTCTTATCATGCGGGGGGTTTTAAGCATTCAAGATGAGCTTATGGGATAGCCGATCCGATCCGGGTTGAGAGTAGAGATGAGAGCAAGATTTGTAAATAGGGATCTTAGATTTATTTTGATTATTAAGTTATTTATGTTATCTTTGTAAGTTTTGTAAAGGCTTCCGCTTTTGTATAGTACTTAAAGTTCGATATGAAACCGTATTTGTGATATCTTTACCCTTGTCGGGTTGGGGTGTTACAATTTATGGTATCGAGCTCTAGGTTTTAGGACCCTTAGAGCTTAGGCTATGACCGTGAGGATTGGGTAGACATTAGGTTTCCGCCTGTTCGGATATCTTTCGATTCCTTTTGACCGTCGTTCGATTTGACTCGATATTCTTTTGTCTTCACTTGTTTTGGCCTTTCTCTTTTCGCATCAAACTTTATTATTTTGTCTTCGCACATCTATTTGTCGATCGTTAGATGGAGACTACCCGTGAAGCCGAAGTTGATGGTGTCGACCGCATCGCCGCAACGGTCCCCGAGCCGGAGAGGTTCGTGAAGCGAAGCCACACCCGATCGCCGTCTTCTTGGAAACATCGGATGTCAGCGGAGGAAGTTGGACGGACCAACCAAAGGCGCAAAAGACGGAGACAAGATTCAACCGTGGTCGAGAAGGTTCATCTACTTCACATGATTTGGGCGCGACTTATGTTACTCGATTCGCTTGTCACGCGCTTTGAGGCGGTTGATACCTTGTTACGTGATTTTGATCGGCATTGCTTTTCTTTGATTTGTTTGGAACTCGGTTTGAGTCGTGAAGTTTATCGCTTAGCATTTTGTATATCTCCCGTTTTCTTTTGGATCGCCGATAATGAGTCACGAGGAACCGCTTTATGCTAGTTGGTGGCCTTCTTTGTTTGGTATGGTAAGGTGTTTTGATGTGTTATATCTTCGTATGTATGTATCCGTCTGTTATAGTATGTTACTTGGTATGTTACTTGTTACCTATATATGATATGTTTTGTTGTGATATTAGTTATGTGGTTTGCCATGACCCGAGACGAGAATATGATGATAATGAGGACTTGTTATGTGATGCAAGTATTATGACGCCCGATCAACGTGATAATACCGAGATCATATAATTTGAACTTATTGAAATCATATGACGTCTTGGGAAATTCTGTGATTGATACGTGAAAAGAATATGACTTGTATCCGTTATTTGGCACTCCTCATGCCTGCTTGAAATTAGGCACCTATTTATGAGATTTTCGTCGATATCTCATACGTATAAGTTTTGTGCGCTTGGAACCAAAATTGTTATGATTTGTGTGAACTATGGATTGCTATGTTTGCTCTAAATGTGTACGTCTCTGTGTACCCTTATTGTGGTCATAGGATTTTTCGTGAAGTGTTTGAGGAACATTAGATCCTTTTAGTTTGATTATCTGCGACTAGTAAGACCGTTAGGATTTGTTCTGTCTATGCATATGTTTGTTCTCATCATTAGATATCTGAATAAGTTAGAATTTGTCGTCTGATTTTCTGCATTTCATCTGTTTTCTGCCATTACTTTGATAAGCACATGATTATATGCTATAAGTGATTGATTTGATTTCTGATAAGTATGAGTTTGAATATTCTGATAAGAATCCGTTCGTTCTGAGATAAGTTTCGCGTTGAAATTCAAATCCGATTCGTTTTCTATTCTGTTCGTCTGCTCAATTTCGAGGACGAAATTTTCTTTTTAGAAGGGAAGAGTTGTAAAACCCTAAAATACGAAAAAGGTTAAAAGACTATAATACCCTCAAATGATAATCCATAAAATGACACAAGCTCGTTTATTCGATGAACGCCTAATGAAAACCAATTTGTACAAGACCTTGGAAATTCTAAACTTGAAATTTACTTATATTATATACATAACACATTAGAATGTTGCATATACTACTTAAGAAATAAAATAAATAAAACGTACAAGGTATTTTTGGAAGGTAAATCAAGTTGGTGAATTGGTCTTGTAATTCCTCTTTGTTCGGAAATATTAAACGCCTAGGGTCCAATCTACTCCTAAAATATCTCTAGTCTATCTTTAAGTTGCAATATCCCATTCAATTAAAATACATCTCAACCCTAGACTCATAAACAAAAGTTACCAAAACAAATAAAATCCTCCTTCCTTCCATCTTTTCTCGTCGACACAAGGAGAGGTCCAAGAAAAGGGTTGTACGAGGTTTGTATAGGGTTGAATTCGGTGATTGTTACGAAGGTTTCTTGGGTTTTGTCGTAGGTGAAATCTACGTTGTCGTGCGTCTTGGGGCAGCAAAAGGATGTTTGTTTTGCTTAGTTCTGATCCTGTTCTCTCCCTATTTTCTCACGTTGCCGTGTAACAACCTCGTGATCCCGTCATTCTTTTTTTTTCTAAACCTGGTCGTGGCTAGGATCAGCCATAAGCGTGCTCTTATGTCACCCTATAACGTGTCATATGAATGATTAAAACAAACCATATATGTTGCTACATAAAATCATGAATCACACTATATGTATGTCGAGTTATGTACATGAATCTGGTCCGCAACCTTGGCCACATTAGTTTTGTTTTTGGTCTCATTAAAAAAACTGTATGTCTCGTTAAAATGTGTTGTCAATTAGGCTGATCATTGGTAAGTCATATGAGGTCCTTTAAAACAAGTTATAATCTGAATATAAGGGTTATCAAGTCATGGTATAAATTGGTTAATGGGGTGCCTGCTAATGTTCGGAACCGCACATGGGTGGTCGAATTGCATTAAAATGAGTGAGTTTATGTGTGGGTAAATGTGGCCTAACCAAGGGCGGAGAGTGTGTGTTGGACGTGTAAAATGGGATTAACAAGAGTATGATTCGTTTAAATATAAAGGGGTGCAAACTGGTGTAATCGTGCATGTGGGTTATGAGCAGAATATGGGACATATGAATGGTAGGTTTATGATATTCGAGATGTGTGTGAGTCAAGTATAAGAATGCATGCGTTCTTATCTGTGTTTTGCATGGGATCTATACACATACATATGGACATTATCAAAGTAAGTAAAGGTTAAGAATATAAAAATGAGTCAATGTGGTGCGAGTTATTTGTGTAAATACATGCATGGGTTTTGGTTCTTGTTTGTTCGGTTTCTCTCATGTATCTATCTCAACAAGATTAGTCATTAAAATCCGTAACGTGTAACTTAATTGCGTATTAAATGATATTAAAAGTATGGGAAAACCCTAGAACATAAATAGGAAGTCGATTATGGTTAAAAGCTAAGTGTGTAAATTCGTTATTGCATGTGAGAATGGTAAGTCTTGGAATCATTAATAACTATTGATTAAGAGTATAACGAGCTAGTACTAAGTGTGTTGTAAACATGCGTGAGTTATGATTTTATGTAAGAAGTCAAGTGTCATGAATTAAATTAGAGTATGCATGGTCTCATTAAGTTTGTATTCGAACAATGTTACATGTGAGTCTTGGTCAATCACGTAAGGTATAGAAGTTTGTGTAAACTGTTTTGAGAGAGAGTCTTAAAATCCGTTCTTGACATTTATAAACCCTATACTTTGAAAGATGATCATATAAGCCCTCAAATAAGATATTTATCATATTAAACCCTTAAGTTTACCATTTATCATTTGTAACACAAAAGTTTGGCTAATTAATGATTAAGACTCTAAAATGTTGTAATTTCGTCCGTCACTAAAAATAAGAATATAATTACAACTCTAAGAATGTTAATGTGATGAATCCGTTATAATTTAATGATGCTAATAAGTATTAAATAAATCATAATCCGTGTAGATTCGTTGAAGGAGAAGCGACGTTATATCTTCGTGATTCACTCATTCGTTTGCTTTTCTCTCATTTGCTTTAAGGTACAGATATTCTGACCTTTTCATTAAAGGTTCCTCATGTTTTCCTTTCTTTGTTTTTCTCTTCAATTATTAGGGTTTCCTATGCCATTGCTATGAATCCTTTTTCGATTGTTTGATCTGTTACTTATTTGAAACTTATGTTTTATTGAACCATGCAATATCCGATTTGAACGTTATGTTAGGAAGACTTTGATATGCATATTTGTTGAACCTTATTATGTTTATTTATGAACTTCGATTATGAATATCCGATTATGAACCTATGATATGTGAGTATGATATGAACCTATAAACTTCGACCGAATATTGGAATATGAACCTTATGATATGAGTTATCCGATATGTTATATGTTGAACTTTGTGTTGATTATGATCGTGTCATATCATGAAAATTTGTTTGACCTAAGTTAGTTTGGTACCCGAGCCACTATTTCACTAGTCATGGGGTTCCATGTCCGTGTCGTTGATGCACCTCGACATGACTCTAGGGATGAGTGATGTTCGCCACGCCCTTTCCGTTATCTCGATTATTGATAGTATGGCCACTATCCGTCTGATGGGGCGATGGATGCATCCTAGATCCGATCCGTTATCCGATATGATTTGTCCGGTGAATGATGTCGTGTGCAATAAGCGTCTTCACAAAATTCTGGGAGCTAGCTACTCCAACTTATTTTCTGAGATTATTTCTGTATAAGTATGATGTTTCTGATATGATATGTTCTGGGCTCGTGGTAGTTAACTAAACCCTTATCTGTTATGTTTGTATTAAGTATTCTGTTATGATTCGGTATTTTCGAGGGTTTATATTATGTATTAAGTTTATGATATGTTAGTGAATGTGCTCATGACGTACATGTTTAAGTGATTACTAGTTGCCATGCTAGGATAGGATTAATATGTTTAAACATGATTCGTATATCTGATATTATGTTAGTTTATCGTTATGTGAAAGCGTTGATCTGCGAGATGAATGTGCTAGTGTACAATTGAGTGTTTTGAAAGTTTAGTATGTATGATGGTTCAGTTAATTTTATAAACCTTGCCTATCGGTTAGTTATCCATCTCGCATATGTGACTGCCATGTTAAAACTCGATGATGTTAAGATTTGATCCGAGAACTGGTTTAGCTTATGATATCTGCCCCGATAATTGCTAATAGTCGTGTTATGTCTTTGTCTATTTAGTTATAGTTTGTCATCGTGTTTTCTATCTCGTATGTGTGACCGCCATGATCGATTGCGATTTCATTGCTACAATATTGAATTAAGTGTGTTAAATGTAGATTAATTGAATTTTATGAATGCCATGTTTACTTTCTAGAAATTGTTTCGTTAGCCTTTAGATTTTCGTTTGGTTTATATGTAATCTATTTTCTTGATATGTTAAGTGTCCGTTATTCGATGTGTTTGCGCTTGTGTCATTAATGTGCTATGAGGTGTTTTTAATCGATATGTGTTCTTTCGATTTTGTATAATTGTGCCCGCATAATCCTCAATGATTCAAGATTCTCATTCCGTTGTGATTTCGTTATTTGTATCTTTGTTTTGTTTAGCTTTTGTTTCGTTATATCTGCTCACCGGGCTTTGTAAGCTCACCGCATTTTCTTATCCTGCGGCGGTTTTAAGCATTCAAGATGAGCTTATGGGATCCGATCCGGGTTGAGAGTAGAGATGAGAGCAAGATTTGTAAATAGGGATCTTAGATTTATTTTGAATATTAAGTTATTTATGTTATCTTTTGTAAGTTTTGTAAAGGCTTCCGCTTTTGTATAGTACTTAAAGTTCTGATATGAAACCGTATTTGTGATATCTTTACCCTTGTCGGGTTGGGGTGTTACAGCTTACTGCTTACTACTTACTGCTACTGCTACGTGTCGCCAAACATAGCCTAAATAGACCGACTAATTAATAATATGCATGCTCTTGTAAGAGCATCAACATTAATAACGCCCTAACGACGTTAACATTCAAATTGCCCCGCGTTATATGGCGTTAGTCGATGGGAGCCCCGCGTTAAACAAGCGTTATTTGGCCGGCGTTAACACCATAACTTGCGTTATTTGCTTATTTTTTTTTCATTTATGCCCCTAAATGAGGGGTTGTTTTTGTAAATTATTGGAGTGTTAAAGTTTAACTTGGGGATGTTATTGATGTGGGTGTTTTTTTGGGATGTTAAGGTGAAATGTTAAAGCTGATGTGGCGCTGACGTGGCTGGTGTTATTTTATAACTCAAGTTACTAATGTACATGCTCTAAGCAAGTACTAACCAGCTTATTTCAGGGAAAACTTAACCAAAGAAACCGTTTCCTTTTTTGTCAAACACTTGTTTCTGCTTATATATAAGCAAATGAGCACTTAAATAAGCAATCCCAAAACCGACATAAATAATGATTAAGTTTGAACAAAGTGATGAACTAAACACTATGCTGCAATGTATTACTACTATAAAGAATTAATGATGCAACAAAAGTTGAGGTTGGCATTTTAACAAACACCAACACTATAGATGCTTATATTTCGCTACAAGAAATGGTTACCAGAAAGGAAAGGAGATTAAGATGTTGTTACCTGTTTAAATATCATGTTTAAACACAATGTTTTGTAAAATATTCGAAATCGATCCGATTAAAAGTCGAGTTAAATTACTTATTTCGAAAAGACCACATAACTATCACGCTATTTTATCATTGTCTGTGTGGTTCATACGTGATAACACTTTTAGTTTGAATCTATTTCTTCCTCTTCCCTCCTCAATTCTATTTTTAATTCGAAACTAATTATGATTCACTTCGCTCACGAATCATGTGGTTCGATTCTTGGGGATTTAGGAAACTAAGAGTAACCAAACACTCTCCTTTACTTTTAATTTGCTCATCACATCTTTGTACAATACGAGCTAAAATGACCTATTCTTATATTATGCACCGTAATTTTCCGACTTTATGCCACAATCAAAGAAAGTACTCAAGCACAACTATTAACCCGATTAATACGCACCGGCTAACCCGCTGAACTAGATCAAGTAGAGCGGTATTAACGAGATGTTAGAATGTGGGTAAGGCCTAATGCATTAACGACTTATCATATAGTGTTTTGATTCATTCGTGGGGATCTTTGATTGATGTGTCCTTTGCTAACATATAAACATTCAACTCTTTATGCCACACATTTTGCAATACTGTTATAATCAAGATTAAACTTGATAGTATTAGAATCGCAATTCGGTGCAAAATCATATGCAATGAACATATATTAATCATATAACCTTGTTAAAATCATCTAAGTAATTACTAACTTACAAAGCCTAACCACTTTATAACATAAGGTAAACATGACCTCTAAGCTGTGATTGTCACCCCAAATCGTCCTGGCCACATGCATATACTCTCTTTCCATGGTACTTTGTTAATGTTGAATTATAGCTATATGTTATACTTGGATGTAGCTAATATACACCAATTCACAAAGATTGCGAGCTTGGCGTACCAAACATGGAAAACAAAACTCTTGATGATAACTAGAACAATATGGATTATCAAAAGTTGCCAACTAGAACAACGGACTGTGGAGTACCACAACATATCAAAATGTTTTCACAAAATACATCATAGGTTAAACAGAAGTGAAAAGATAGAGGCACACAACATATAGCAACATGCATGGTCATATGTTGTGGTCAAAAAATGGGCAGGAATTCAGGATGGGTAATGGGTCAAAAGCGGGATCTATGGGTTAGGTTGGGTTGACTTGCATACAAATTTGAATCCACATATAATAATTTTAGTTTTAATGATGCAATTGAAGGGGTTATATGCATTTGCATACACCTTGATCAACTTTAACCCGTTCTACATTGTAGCTAAATTGTGTAAATTTACCCGTTTGACCCGTTAGAGATACAATATCCCAAATCAACCCTATTTTTACATACGTAGGTCAAAATTAAGATCCTGGTTGCCTTTATGGACCCAACACCATAGATCCTGGTTGCCTTTATGGACCCAACACCAACACAATACAGTTTAAATATTCTAGCAGATTTCATTCCAATCCCAATCATAAGTTCTAAAGCAATTCATTATCATTACAACGCTAGAAGGACAATAACATATTAAAAGTAGATTAATTAATATAAATTAAAACACATAAAGCAACATAATGAAACTCTAGTTTTGCATTAGATACCGCGATATCATCTATACTATCTAATATACTAAAATACTGTACCACCTCCATAAAGCACAGCATTAAATTTTATTATTAAAAACACTTCCATATATAGCACTAATGTACAATACCCCAATGCATCCCTTTAACACACTAATAACCGTGATATTCTAAAACTTCTTCAACACTCATCTGTTAAATTATTTTGGAAACTAATTATGGTCTTCAATTCTGCGTTACATTTTCACTCCTATTATCGGATTCAAATCAAAACATGCTAACCATTCAATCAAAATAAATCAAGTTTCAATTTAGTTTGTAAATCTGGCAACTAATAATACTTTTAATTATGCGTTTCAACCATTCAATCAAAATTTGAATCTGTCAAATTTTCTTGCGCAATACGTTTGGCGTTTGAATGCATATATCACCTCTCAAAATAGTTGAATCGCTGGCATCATTTTTATTTGGTAAGTATCTTGATTTTGGTTTAATTGTTATTTGGTTTAATTGTTATTTTGGTTTAATACGCTTGCCGCTTTAATTGTTATTGGTTTATGTTAATTTTGTAGTGATTTTAATGATTTTATATAATGTCCAACAAGAACCCTAAAAAAAATTTGGGCCTTTTTTATTCTTTTTGGTAATGATCTTAATTTTGGGAATATGAGTATGCAAAATAAGTTTTCTGATTCATATGATCCCTAATTTTCAGGGCGACACACATTGTATAAATTAAGGATCTCCGTGTTGATAAAGATGCACACCTCATTTTGGTACCTAAGCGTTGAATATCAAATCAAGCAATGGCAACCTTTGTTTCTGGGTATATCAACGATTTATCACCTGTTAAGGACAACATCAAGTTACTGAGCGCGATTCTTCGCACTTGATGCAACCTATGTTTAGCAAGCCAAATATTGTTAATATGGAGATGATCGCTTTTGATGAATGTGCAAGCATCTACTTATGTTATGCTTCAAATTATACTTTTATTTGTGTCTTTTAAGTAGCATTGTTTGTTGATTTTGGCATTTTAGATATGAATTGTTATTTTGTATAGAAGTTTTGCTTTATGTACTAAACTTTAAAATATTCACATTTTTCTTCCGTAACACTAGGATGCAAGCAACCGTCCTGGATGACGTTGGTCGCTGGTTTCAAACATCAATTAGAAGAGAGCAATGTCGTCATCCTTCAACGATATAGTCTTGGGAGATTCAACCAAAGTTCCGATAGTTAATAAACCACTTCGCCCAAGCTTTCTTTCGAACACTGTCATAGAAAAGTGCATGATTTCACGGTTCTCGATATGGATTTGACTTTCGTCCATATGGAAACATTACATCTCTTAAGAATGAGGAAGTTGGCCAGTTTGGTATGTAGAATCGTTTTAGTTATTTCTATACATTTGTCTTTTCTTTAGTACATGATATGATATGCCAATGAATTGAAACTGTTTGTGTTTCAACATTATGCAGATGTGATAGGCCAGGTTGTTGCTTGTGATGACCTGGATACTTATGACAAAAACGGCAGGTCTGGAAAGAAGAAACCCATCACAATCATTGATGCTGAGTAGGTCATTCTAACAAACTTTTTACAGTTGCATTTACATTTACAATGTATTTACTGAATTGATAACAATCATATATACAGGGGCAATGAGTTGCCGTGGTACGTTATGGGTAGTTTTGCTCAACAACCACGATTTTTGAATAAACTCGATGAACATGGTAAGATCATTGTCGTCCTCCACCGCCATGATGAAAGTCCGGGATGGTACGCTTATATTCGCTTACATTCGAACCAATTTATCGTGCACTTTGACAATGGGTATAAACCGAAATCATTTAAATATTTTGTACATGTTTTTGAATAAACAGAAAATGGCCATCCAAAATGGTTTCAATGGAACAAGGTTGTTCCTCTTCAAGCAAGAAAGATCAGACACCGGCAATGAATTTAAAGATGTAGAATCTTTTAGGAAAAGGTATCTTAAACCAATATTTGTATATGTTTTTAAATTGATTAATATATTAGCGTTGATATGGTCCATACTAACTTCGCCTTTTTAACCATACGTAGTTTGGTGGTCGCTCAAGGTACGGAGGATTCTCAACAAACCGCATCACGTATCTCAACCGCTTCAAAGAATTCTACAAAAGATGATTTCGTCACCAAATACATGTATAGAAACATTATGGAAATTTTTGATGTTGAATGTGTATATTCATTCACAATCCCAAAGATTTACATATAGTATACTCTGCAATACATAAATGTACAATGAAATTGTTCCAAACAATACATTTTTGTTGGGTTATGTAATGAAATGTAGCATACCAATTCATTGTTTCATGTTTAAAACGATTGTACTGTAAATAACACCAACTTATCCGGACATATATGCGGTGGTGTTCCATCCGTTATCGTCGCTACAATTTGTGCTATCCAAGAGGAGGAAGGTTGGTGGTACCTGATGCAGGTGTGTAGAAAGAAGTTGGTTAAGTCTTCCGATATTGTTGACCTTGAATCCGATACAACACCAAAACCGCCCCCGGTCCTAATGAATGGTGGTGCTCAAAATGCAATGTCGTCACACGCCAATCAAAACCCAGTGAGTATATGCTTTCCTTAAACCGCTTTGATATGGCATTTGTTTGAATCTCTTAGTGCCTCAAAGGTTCGTGTACTTTTTGCATTTAGGTTCCGCTTACGGTGAGGGTTCAAGATGAAACCGGCAATCGACGCTTGTCTATTTAATGATGAGGTGCAGCTATTCAATAACTTAACGCTTATCGGTTGGTGGATAAGTATGGCAAGGTATAAATTGTTCATCAACCAGTGCTAATTGTTTTAAACACTTTGTACATTCTATATTGTCCACTCATTTACATGTCTTTATGTAGTCTGATGCTGTTTTCCCAACGGAGATTATGGAAATTGTTGATAAGAAATTTGTTTTTAAGGTGGCTGTTGATGCCAAAAACAAAGAAAAGTCGATGCTCTGCCTTCAATGTATTGCGCTTGTCTAATGATCCCGATATCATTAAACTGCTTGTGCTACCGCTACACCGGAAAGGTGACGAATGAATTTAAATTGTTAAACGGTTTTAACCAAACTTCATGTACTAAGACATTACCAACAAAAATTTAGCCATATAATTTCTTTATTTCATTTTGATCTCAGCCTGAAAACGAAGCCACCAGCTTAAAGGTTGCTGATGTGACGCCATTTGTAAGTATTTTTCATTTATGCTATTGTACACATTTTTATGGCACATATTCTACTGTCAGTTGCAACGTTTTATACCTTTTTACAATGAGAGAACCAACCCTTTGGGTGATTTTACGCAGGATTTGGAGTCACAGACCGATGAGAACACAACGCCGATCACGCCTAAAGAATGATGTTGTGAATGCCGAGCAATCGTCTTCTGATACTACGTCTCAAGAAAAAAGGAAGGTTGATCCATTGGATAAGATTGACTTGCTCCAAGGCGAAGAGAATAGTGCTACCAAAAGGACAAAGTTGGTTCTTGACAAGGAGATTAAAGTTGAGAAGCCGTGAATGTAGTGTTTATTGGAGTTTTTAATTTTGAAATAAGCGGAAGCTGTGGATGGATATCCACGTAAACAATACTTTGTCCGTACCATTATCTTGGTCTTTCATTTTATTTTCCTCACTTATGCGACATCGCTTTGATCCGATTTACGTTGTGGACAATGTCTTATTAAGAATAACCAATCAAGACTTTGGTTAATTATTTGAAATAAGTTTTGTGCTTAAAGTTGTTTGTAGGTTTTGACAGCCTACCATTATATACTGTTTTGGTTGTTTTGTTCATTTTGCGTGTAACGTGTGGTATATTCTATGGAACCAAGTCACCGCTTGATCAAGTTTATGTATTACCTCACACCCTAATCACCGGCACTTTGGTCAGTTAAGACCTTTTTTATACCGATTGATTCTCGTATTCATACAAAACAAATGTATACTTGCACATTGAGTGTATTATTTATATGTTGTAATGAAAATTTATGATACTATCCCATTTTTATTTATCGACATTTGTATTTTTCCTAACTATCAACGCAGCTTGTATTGAGCATTTGTATTTTGGCTAACTATCATTTCAGTTCTTTTTGTCTCAAGCATAATACAAATATTCACTTTGATAATGATGTGTAATTACCCTTTTGGGACAACCATTGTTATATGATATATACTCATTGTCACATATCTCATTATATCGAAAACAATATGCATACTCCCATCGATCACATATTGGACAACACTTATATATCCGATAGAACACGCCATTCAAGTCATCACCAAGTTATCATGCTACCACCATTAACAAATGTAATTACGGATAGATTCATATAAGCATCAACAAACCATTTTATCGTACATCTGATTCAACATTATTAGGGTATTATACATGTTTAACAAGAATATAGATCATCAAGTAGACAAATATCATGCATTTTTTCAAGGATCAATTATCATCGTTAACGATTTTGTGTACACTATGTTACATGAAGTTGGATAATCTAACCACTATCATCATGCACTGTTTTGATAATGCATGAACCTAACGACTTGATAGTGTTTGAACTAACATTCAAGATGTTTTGTGCTTGGAAAACATAATCTTTCTATTTCTAAACACGCAAAAAATCTCTTGAGCTTTTGGACTTTTGCAGTTGACCGGATCATGAGATATTAATCTATTGGGCTGTTTGGATTTAATGGGCTCATTTATAAGCCTAATTATGTGTAACTTATTAATTGAAGCATTCAACCAAGTCTACCAATCTGCTATATAAAATGTCAGTATAACAAACATTATAAAAAGGTACTAACCCACATACTATCATTCGCTTTATATCGATTGTAACTCAACTAAAATTCTTACTACATAGACAAGCAAGCATACTTTAAACAATAACACACACCCTAAAGGGAAGTAATGTAATTAATGATGACCGCATTAGTCTAAAGTAGTTGATTCAACAATATATAAATAAGAACCGATCGTGAACATACGAAATGTAGTAGGATAACACCTTAAACGTATTAGGATAATAGATCGATGAACAAGTCATGTATCCACCATTATTCAACTTAACATATAACTAAACTACTAAAGTCTTGCCACCTAAACATTGTTTCAAAAGACACACACCCACCCGACAATCCCGATAACTAAAGTCTTGCCACCTAAACACCTTCATTCAAAGACATATCAAATATTGGAACAAGCACGTGAAACTCCGGATCAACTGCTCTCGCCAAATCGCCATCACGTCAACGAAATAAATCGAATCATTTTGTCCTTCCCGAACGGCATTGCTTTTGACATGTTTCCATTTGTCCTTTGCAATCATTGTTAGATGGTTCTTTCGGCTTCCTCTTCCGTGTCTGTTTGTGCCTTCAATACTGTGTCAACCGCAAACCCATCCCACCGTGTTCAACAATTCGTTGTCAAATGTCTCGTAGCTCACTCTTATCAACAAACTTAAGGTGTACAGATCAGATATGAAATATAAAACCTCAATAAGCTCTTATTTTTAAGTAGACATAACCAAAATTAAACACACGTAAACCCACATGCACTAACAATTATACGTAGTATCTATTTACCAAACGGTTCCTATCAAGGACATAGGCCAAGATTGGTGTGTAAAACATGCATCTTCATTTCTATGCCGATCATGCCCTCGCCCAATACATATGTGAAACATTCTTGGATCTATATTGCAATGTGTGAACACAAAATATTAGAGTTATGCAATCATATAGTATAGATGTGTAACATAAATATCAGATGATACCTTTGTCAGGGACCTCGATGATAGGAAAAGCTAAACCAATTCTCTTCTGGATGTCCTCAAAGCCTAAACCAAGTCCATCCCTTCCGAAAGTAATCATATTAAGCACCGCACCACCAAGATTTGTGAAACCATTGGTCTCCGGGTACTGTGTGTTGATCGTCAACAACAAGATTCCATCCATCTCCGTAAAACAAGTTTGCATAAACTTTGATTTGATGTTCTCGAATATGAACACGACGATGATTCACAGGTTGCTAAATTCATTCCTCCCATCCGAATATCAAATTGCTTTGTCACTATATCTTGCGGTGAAATCTCGGAAGCAATCGCGATACAATTGAAAATAATCAACATACTCACGATTTATAAACTTCATATTTAAACTTAAAAAGACGTTACAAAATAGATAATAGTTCGTGTGTGCTTACCGAGAATGTCCAAGATTCTCACCTAAACACTAAGCATCTCATCGTCACGCTTATCAGTTGTCATATCCACCGCATTCGGCCAAAGACGATTGTATGCGCTACGCACGTGTCTTCCTCCTCCTTTATAAAGTGAAACATTTCGACGCCTCAGATACCTACTCTTCTCCGTAAACTTGACCCACTCATCGCGTACAATTTGTAATGGTTTTCGAGCTTTGTTTTATCCGGACTTTGTGTTTTGTTCCCGATTATGTATTAAGTACACCATGGTGTTCCATCGTAGAAGCTTTTTGTGAACAGAGATGGTAAAACGACAACACAAACAAAATAAAACAAATATTCAATTATAAACATGAGTATTAATGTTTAAATTATCACCTACGCAAGATACCGACTTTTCAAACTTTGCTTTGTTTACAAAGAACACAAATTGAACACTCATCCGTCAAATTATGAGTAACATATAGATTAGCTAAATGATTCGCTTTGCAACAACCTTGGAAACAAATATAAGCAATCGACCGTATTTGTACACAATTATCAAAACAAGTATTCATTTTAAAACATATGAATCACTTTACAAATATAAATTCGTGATATCCTATATGATAAATAAACAAATGGTTTACGTTTATTCACGGCGGTCATAAGTGATTACGTTATAACTAATAGTAATTTATGTTTCCTTTAGAAACAAACTAATAATGAATATCATAAGTATACATTCACATGTCATATATATTGCAAAAGCGCAAATCGCTTTAATCGACATAATCGTATGTCTTATGTGGATACTTTATACATACTACTTATTTCGAATACACTAAAAACACAACACCTTTATAAAACTTATACAAGATTACTACACTTTGTCCTTTTAGTAACCTTTCGATTATATGATTTCACTCTATAATCATATCATACATTCCATGTAACAAAATAATGGACCACATATAATATGTTATTCTGTTAACTAACTTTTAAACAAAACATACACCATATGAAATTAACTAACCTATATACTTGAAGACTAATCTTCATATCTATTATCGCTTATAGAAACTACAAAACAAATAGTCTTTCAAGTTAAACCTATTTCACAAATATGAAACCGCGATACCCCAAGCAAGTATCTATGTATCAACATACTATAGATCACTACCATCTTAAGGGTTAAGAATCAACCTAAACCATACACGCTTGGTGTTTAATATATTATAGTTGTCATTCTTACTTACATGCGATCATCATAAAACTAACAATAAATTTACTAGATTTGTATTTTGTTCAAGATGATTACCGTTCTTGGTTAGAAATCGCATGTTGTTGCTTGATTAATGAATGAGGTGTGTGTGAGAATTCATCTACCACCGGGTCATTTATCAAGGTAAGTTGGATATTTTTAACCAAGAACAATCATTACCTTTTGTAAATACACGTTTAATATAAATGCTATTTTTAAAAGTATATTTGTAATATTTGTATTTGTACTAAATAACAAATTACCCATGAAGTTAGTCAACTCTATATAAGCATAAAATTTGTTTATACAATTAAATTATTTCATGTAATCAACTCACAGATTCTATGTAATTTCAAAAGTAAATTAGAGTATGTTAGAGATCAATTCTTAACTTAACTTTGTATACATTGTGTATAAAAGGTGCCACCAATGTAGGACATAAACACACAACTAATCTCCTACAATCACATTATGGTGAATAACGACTCACCCAAGGTTCGTATGTATTTTATGATATTCATAGACAAATCAAGTGATTAAACTTAAATACACTTTTCGATATATTTGAAATAGTCAAATTTGTTCATTTTACTTTTATCTTACATCTTTGTTTCTATGTAGGCTCTCAAAAAGAGGAAGCCAAGAAAGTGTTAAATACATTCGATCCATCCGATAAACCCGTATCTTTTATCGACATATCGATGACAATGAGGTAAGAATTTGAACGCGCATATGTCATCGTTAATAAAGATGAATATTATATTTTACAAACAAATTCAACAAACAATTTGTACAATTTTTAACCGATTATTACATTCTCAAGGAGTGCCCAGTATCTCGCAAACGTGGAAGATTGTTGAAAAAGATGTTTTCGTGAATAACAATGTTGTTCACATTGTTTCGTCGATGATGAAAATGTTCACCAATAACACAAAAAAAGAAACCGTTCATGACACTATACACAATTATAATGTGGTACTAATTGATCATCTATAATAGATTTGTTTTGCTATTACAATTGTTCGTTTATACATATACAAGATATGACTAATATCATGTTCCACTACCTTTACATAGGAAGATGATGACGATGGACTGTGAACGCTTAGTCGATCACAAAAGACAAAGGACTTTCTCATCAAATGTACTTCCATCAAGGCTCATGGACGTAGAAACGGATGATGATTTTGATAACGTTACCTTTGAAGATAATTCCATTCCCATTAACGATACGATTACTAATGGTACTGATAATGAAGATGACGATGGAATTAGTTTAGGCGATCTTGATACCGATATTGAAGAATCTCTCGATGATATTGATGATGATTTGGCCGATTTTATTGAGGATGATGATGCAACTCCGTTTCCTACGGATGATGACAGTTATGACGATGATGTTTGATTGAATAAGAAATGTAATTGCCAAAAAATGTTCTTTTATCAATAAGACATGTTTCACTCTTGATATTCTTATTCACTATGTTAAGTTTTAAAAGTACATGCATTTTAATGAGAAAATATGCATTCATATTCTTAGTAAACGTTGTCATTGTCATTTGGGGTAACTAGGAAGGATTCTAAATGAGATCATATATATTTTCTGATGATACAATTTCTATTTATAGTTTTTTAGCAACTTTATATATGTCACTGATTTTGAAAGCTTATTTAGAATATTACTCAATCATGAAGGATCACATGTGTAAAATACATAATTATACTCACAAAATATCTATAAATACTCCTAATTCACATACATCTTCCAATACGAAGTTTACACATGGCATCATCAAACCCTAAAAACAGAGATCATGAAAACTCAAATACGGCTAAAACAAGTGCAAAGGTTAATCCTCCAACCGTTGCTGATGTTGATCCTGCAACGCAACCTAATGTTTTACCTGCACTGCATGATGGGCAGAGGAAATGTAAGATATAACTTTTCACATGCACATCAAACCATAACACAAAGTAGCATAAAGATGGAATTCTAGAGAGAGAAAGTTAGAGGTTTAGGGAGCTTAGTGAGAGAAAGTGAAAGATATTATTATGAGCTCCAACTCTACCTTGGAAGTAGAGAGTATTTATAGTCTTACATAAACGCCACACATCGGGTCGTGGATCGGGCATACAATGGTAAAGACCGTCTGTCCTCCACGGTGTTACTTAACTAAAATACTACTTAACTTAAAATAACTATGACTACGAGCTTTTAACGAATACAAATACTTGAGGTGACCGACTTTTAATACCGGAATTTCTAATTCTAACAATCTCCCCTAAGGAGGTCACCTCAATCATGTACCAAAATTACATTGAATACAAATAGATAATACATTAACAATTGATCTTGCATTCTTGATGTAGTCCTTGCTCCTAAGCTCGTAGTCATTGATTCTTCACATTGCATGTTTGGTTACATCAAGTGGAGGTCTTTACCGATCCACGTGATAATAATTTTGAGCCATCTTTGAGATCATCACTATCAACAATCTCGACACATCCTTTGTGGTGTTGGTATTATGTGATGTTGTGACTTTAGGACCGACATGCTCACATTCGGATCATGAAATCTTCACATCGAGTAGCGGAAGCTTTTGTTGAATCATGATATTGGCGTAGCAGAAAGCGAAGCATGGAGTGAAAATATCGAGTCATTGATGCACTAATCATGATTTCTTTTGAGTTGAATGTGTTAAGTGAGCATGCGGCTATGGATTGACCGCATCATTCGATCACCAGAACGTCGGGCGCACTGCATACAACGCTTAGTTAATAAATCGCACGAAAGTGTCTTTGATCACTTCGTTGAATCGAGGTACACGGCCCACGGCCCCGTTGATCAAGACAAGTACCGCCTGCGATCGTATAATTCTAAGAATTTCCTTGGAGGGTTTCAGAATGCTCTAGTCGTTCTCAAACCGAACATCTCAAAGAAGACAACACGGAGTGAGTGAACCAAATAATTTTAAGTCCATCGATTGATGAAAGAGATTTGAAAACAATCGTGTATTACTCAATAGAAATTCTTTTTGCAATACAACGAAGGTTTTATTGAAAATCAATTATCAATCATAAAACACCTTTTGATTTAAAAATGAGTCACGGTCGATGTGCTAAATAAAAGTTTGTTAAGCACAAAGACCGGTTTTTCAAAGGTATCCGTCAATCCTGACTGAACCGAGATTGATTCAAGAAATTGAATCGCCCATTGTTTCGTTCGGTTGTCACATGGTTGATCCATATAATAGATCTCACATGCCACCTACCGTGAGCTTGTTTGATGTTGGCTCCGAAGGCTTTCCATCTTCATTGTGAGTGTATAAACACATCACTCGGATGTTCGGCAATACCACAAGGATAATGCGTGGGACTCAAGATGTAATCTCTTTCCACATTGTGTGAAAGAGAGTCTTCATTGAAAGTGTCCTAATGAGATTTATTGATGATCTCGTGGCTCTAGACTCAATTAGTGCATATTTGGATCCTATGTCGAGACTAGGAGAGGGTCTCTTCTTCAATATCAACAATCTCTAAGAGAAAGTCGATAGATAATGTCGGTTCCCGTGAGAATGAAACAAGTCCTTTTAAGAGGAACTTGAGTGGTTTGGAAAGTTGAAGTGCGAAGCGCCACGGGTCCATGACGCCTTGTCTTCAATACCGATGTTACCATCGTGAGAATATGAAGTGAACCTGTTTCGCCTCTAAGGTTGAATAAATGGAGGGCTATTTGTTTTCACCCTTTCTCGCTCAATTCTTTTAATTCTTCAACCCTTCGCTTTACCGAGACTTCATAGCTAGAGCCTTGTTGGGTTTATTCCAGATTAGCTTCGCCTTAGTCCGCACTCTTCCCATATCTCATTTTCTCCTTTTATCATCATACCTAAGGACTTCTACACTAACTAGTGGATTGTCCTCGGTAGATCCCTCCGGTTCGCGGATCATGGGAACCAATACCTAACCTTATCATCCTTATATCACCGTACATAAAGTAAAGTTGGTCGGTCAATTTGGTATTGTTCATCCGCCATATGGAACCAATTGAAAACCATTTGAAAATCAATTCGGATACTTGTGATATATTATCAAAGCATTTTGTACCGAATTGTTTTGATATTTTAGAAAAGTGCTCCCCTCAACATGTGCATCAAATGTTTGAAATCGTTTTGCACACGGAGGCAAGAGGAAGAAATTACTTCTTTGATTACCATTTTCAAAAATGTCACCATCACTTCCTTGATCAAATCAAGTAGATAAAGCATTTCCGGAAGGATGAGGTTTCCATAAATTTGCTCCCCTCAATATGTGCCTCGAGGTTTGAAAAGAGTTTTGCACATACTAGAGGAACCCCGCGATGGGATAAATGGTCACGCTTCAAATCATAGGTTTAAGATAGGTGCTCCCCTCGGCATGTGCATTGAAAAATTGAAATCGTTTGTCACATGTGGGAAGGACAAGATGTACATCCTTATAAAATCATTTACCGAATTATCGGTTTAAATCCAACATTCTCCCCGATCACAATTATCAAATCATTTGAGATTTGTGATCTCTTATGGATTTAAATTGATTTTGAAAGCTTTTAAGGAGAAGTGTGACTTGATTGAAAGCATCTTAAGCGATAATAATCGGATCTTAAGACTTTAAACTCCATTGATAAAACATGCATGTATATCTTTGGAAAACAATTTAATGCCAAATAACTTTTAATTTAATTGAAATCATTCTCCCCTCAATCAATGACATAGGTTGTTGATTGAGATAGAGATTTTGACAAATAAGTTCGATGATTATCAAAATAGAGATCGAGTTATTTTTCAAAGCATTTAGTTTTCAAGAATAAATGTTTATAGAATCGAGCATGAAAATTTTTCAAAACATCATAAAACATGGCTCGTTTCTTTCTTTTTAAAACCGGTTATTGCACGAAGATGACAATAAACCATTTCTCTTTCTCCCAATTTTTTTTTTTTTTTTTTTTTTTTTTTAAATAAAATTGAACAAACATCTAAAGTCCCGTGTCATTCTTTGAATGACAAAGACAAAACCGTAGATATAATCGAACCGAAAAAAAAACATGACAAATTGACAATTTTTTGAAGATTTTTCAATTTTTCGATTTTTATGGATTTTGAAAGTTTTATAATTTTCTATTTGATTTTGAGAGTTTTATAATTTTGTATTTTGTTTTTCGAATAAATATTTACAAGAGATAGATGAAGATAGACCTTTACTCCTCGTCTTCCTCCCGAAGGCGTTTGAGAGTTTCGGGTTGAAGGCTTTTCAAACCAAGACGTGGAAGAATAAACTCAAAACGTTCTCTTGGAAGAGCTTTGGTGAAGATGTCGCTAACCGATATTCGACCTCACAAAATATAGTTCCACCACACCTTTTTCCACTTGTTCCACGATGAAATGATGTCGAATGTCGATATGCTTTGCTCTTGAGTGTTGAACGTTGTTGCATGAGAGAGCAATAGCACTTTTATTATCACAAGAGAGTAGGGATTTTGTTGAATTCAAAGCCATAGTCGATAATTGAGATCTCATCCATAAGATTTGAGCACAACAAGATGACATGGATATGTATTCAGCCTGTAGAGGAAATAGAAGTACTCATTTGCTTCTGAAGACCACCACAAGCTTATCACCCAAAACTGAGCACCTCGATGTACTTTGACGTATCTTGACAACTGCATGATCAAGATCTGCATAGGCCGTTAGTGACATACCGTGTCCTTGGTACCATAGTCCCATATTGATGGTTCCTGGAGATACCGAAGACCCGTTTAAGCGCTTCAAGGTGCTTTTAGTAGGCTTAGCACGGTATCTAGCACACATGCAAACAATGAACAAGATGTCCGTCTACTAGCGGTGAGATACATCGGGATCCAATCATACTACGATATTTCGTTTGGTCAATCATGATCCCCGAGTGGTCCTCATCTAGTTTGGTTCAATCAATCATGGGGGTGTCAACAGGTCACTTGAATCAAATCCAAATTTCTTTAAAATCTCGGTTGCATATTTAGATTGATTTATGAAAATGCCTCCGGACTTTGTAAAATTTGTAATCCCAAGAAAATGACATTTGTCCCATCATTGACATTTGAAACTTTGAACTCATTTCATTAGAAAAACGATCACATTCCATTGGGTCACCGAGGCAAAATAATATCATCAACATAAATTTGAACATGAGTTAAATGTTTGCTCGACTTCCTAGTGAACAATGTAGGATCAATCGCTCCTTTCTTGAATCCGGTTGATAGAAGAAACTTTGATGTTGTATCATACCATGCCCTTGGAGCTTGCTTTAAACCGTAAAGAGCCTTCTTGAGACGATAAACGTGAGTAGGATGCTCTTGATTCACAAATCCTTCAGTGGCCGACGTGAGCGACTTCTTTGAGATCTCCGTTCGGAAATGCCGTCTTCACATCCATCCGATAAACTACCATGTTCTTACTAGCGTGATTAGCCGAAGATTACGATTGCCTCGATTCGAGAAACAGAGCAAAAGATTCTTCAAAGTCTATACCCTCCTCTTGACGATATCCTTTAGCAACTAATCGAGCCTTGTTCTTGACACATCACCATGCTCATCAAGTTTTACTTTGAAGATCCATTTGAGAGCTATAATCATAGCACAATCTGAGCAGTACTAACTCCCATACATCAAGTCGATCAAACTCATGAATCTCATCTTGCATGGCATTGAACCATTGTCTTCATTCATGGCGGTTTTAACATCTTTTGGTTCGATCTTAGATAGTACGGAGTTGAAGAAACACCATAAGGCATCGGTTGCAAGTTGTTTCGGGTTGATACTGAGACGAGAGGATTTCCAATGATGTTGTCTAATGGATGATCGTGAGTCCATTTTCGAGGTGTTCATGTGGCACTTGTTGAGGAACCGGTAGGTGAGTCGATGTCTCCCAAGAAGATGGTTCGATGATGATTCGGAGTAGCAAATATGTTTTCAAATGGAGCATCCTCGGAGTAGCAAAGGGATTAACTTCATCATTGATGCGAAACATTTCCATGATGCACATTTGAAGAATGATGATTTGTTGATGAGATCAAGGATCGTGAAGCAGTGCTTCTTGACTTAAAGATATTGAAACGAAGGATTGACTTCATTCACGTGAATGTGAGCATCCTCTCGTTGTAGGATCAACACCTCATTAGTAATTGAATCATACAGTTCATCAAACATAGGATCAAACAATTTCTTTATATCATCTTCGATGGAGGTACATATGGAGTTTCTTGAGAGGAGTTAGGAACAAGAGAGGAACCAATGGACCGTTTAGAAGTGCGGGTCCCGAGTGGAGTGTCCAGGAGCCATTTGACCGGTCACCATCAAACGTAACGTGAATTGTTTCCATGATATTTCGGTTCTTTTTGTTGTAGATTCGTATCCCTTTTGTTTGGTGCGTATCCTACAAATACTCCAATGTCGCCTTTAGCCCTAAGTTTCCTAAGTCTTGACCTCATTAGTTGGATAGCACAATGCACCAAACACACGAAGGAAAGAGAGATTAGGTTTTCTGTTGTGGACAAGTTCATATGGAGTTTTCCATGTACGGTGTGGATTAGGAACGATTTTGTGTATAGCATGCAATGGCGATTGCTTCGCCCGTGAGAAACATTGGAACCTTTGAGTAAATCAACATTGTTCTAGCGGCTTCAACCGAGTCCGATTTCGCCTTTCAACTACACCGCTCGTTGAGGAGTTCGTGGAACACTTTTTGATGACCGATTCCAACGCTTTCATAGAATTCATTAAGTTGTTTGTTGACAAACTCGGCCCATTGTCTGCTCGACAACCGACGGTTTTGTTAAGTCGAACTCGCATTGCTTGATGAGTTTGATGATGATATCGAGTTTCATCCTTTGTCCTAAGAACTTGACCCGTGTGAATCTAGAGTAATCATCAACCACAACTAACACATATTTCTTCCCAAAGATATTCTCGCACCTCATTGGTCCACATAAATCCATATGAATCATATGAAGAACTTCGTGATGTAGTTAGTAGGTTTGGGTTTATGGGCATATTTCTTGCTTTTTCCCAATTGACATGTGAACAAAGATGATCCTTTTCATACTTTAGTCTAGGTAAACCTACAACTAAGTCCTTTCTCGAAAGATCGTTGATGGTGCCAAGTTCAGTGATTGAGACGACGTGCCATAACCATGACTTTGTTTTGAAGCCTTTGATAACAAGTGATTGAGAAGCCCTCATCATGTCATCGATAGAGATGGTGTAAAGGTTTGACCCACGAGTTCCTTTTGGGTTCCTTACCATTAAGATCTCTAACAAAGCAAGTATGTTTTTCAAGGCAACTTCTAGATCGTGAGTCACGTAATTGACCAACAGAGAATGATTATGACCCAAACCTTCTACATAGTAGACTCGAGATGACACTATCACCAACAACATAATCTCCATAACCCATAATAGCAATCAAATGATCATTACCAAATCTAATATCCCGATGAATTTGCTCACGGTTCATGAGCATGACCGGTCTCCAAATATATGCTTGAACAAACTGAGTCCAGTAACCACGTAATCCATTTGAACGATCTGCAGGTTGAACATGCATAAAATGGATAATCGGATAATTGGGATCCCCATGCAAGAATGGGTTCCATTTGGTTAGTAACAATGTTTGGATCACCCACATCGTAAATAGAAGCATTTATATCGAAAGTGAGGCAATGGAATCGTTGTGAATAGATGCAAGACTAGTGTCAACATTAGCCATGTTCACAGCAGTGATCACTTCTTGGGGATAGTTCTACCAAGAGGCATCCATTTTCTAGTGGGCATTGTCCGATTAGTCTTAAGACCAACAGTGTCCAATAAAAGCCTATTTTATTGAATGTTCTTCCCGGTTTCATTGTTTTCTAACTTTCTTTCGCTTTTGTCTTTTAGCCTTCTTAGCATGAATTTTAGCATTAACAATATTAACTAGACAATTAACATCATTAGCGTAATAAAGAACACCACATTCATGATTAGACACGAATTCAAGCGAGACATCGCACACGGTTTGCAAATAGTATCGGAATTCAATTAATTACAAGACGCCTATGGCTAACACTAGAATCAACACGATCTGCTTTATTCAATTCAAGCTTAAAGTTCCTAGATTGTTCTTCACTCTCATCCAAAGGCACATTCTTAGCTTGAGAGGTCCTATCATTCCTTGTATTGTCTTGAGACTTTGACCGCTCCATTTAGTGTCACCGATTACTCTGTAGAGGAATGGGAACATTAGTTGGTTTAACTACTCTTTGCATCACCGTTTAGATGTACTGTCCGAACTACATGCAGTGCACTTAGGTTCACTTTCATAAAACTAGAGGCACCGTGATTTGTACTCCTAGAAGGCACACTTGAGTTCTCTTTCTTAGCATTGACAGATCCGAATCGAAATGCTTAAAGGCACACCATCTGCTCACTTTCAAAACATTGGGAATCGAATGCATATCATACTTAGCTTTAGGCATTGAGCATGGAATCAAAGGATTAACTCTCTCACCTAATGACTTTGGGCATATTGTGATCAAGCATTCTAAGATTTCTTGAGATCGTTTGGCATATAAGCAAGCATGTCCAATTGCATTATCATGAGGTTCTCTAGCTTATCCTCTTCAACAATCTCACGCATACATTCTAGGCAATCCTTAAGGGATGAGAAGTATGTTTGAATGGCAAGTTTGTTGTTCCTTAGATGAGGAGGACATATGTCACAGATAAAGCATATTTATTACAAGAGGAACCTTAGATACAACATTCTCCCCATTGGTCATTGGCATTTTCCTTTTACCCGACTCTTCGATTCTCAATTTCCTTTTGCAATGACGCTATTTGATCGTTATTTTGTTACGAGTGACTTTAATTGATTCAAATAACTCATTGAAATGACGCTTAACCTTTTCATTTTCTTCTAGAAAACTTTCATTTTCCTTTGTAAAGCATTTACTAGGTTTTGAAGATGAAACGCTTGAGAATTCGAGAATCTAAAGGAGGAGGCATTGGGAGCCCGTCATATTGTTCATTTGACCTTTTAATTGAGAGATCCGGCTTTCAACTTTCGATCGTGTTGCACCGAGCTTGAATCTGCTCATCACGCTTGTTAATTTGGAAAATCGCATCAAACTCGAGCATCCAAGATGTCTTGATATTTGAAGTTTTGACATTTTCTTTGAGATGTTGATATTTTAGTTGTAAATTAAAATACTCAACTTCTAATTTAGAAAATGTTTAACTAAAGTGTCGTGATCATCCGCCTACTTTCTCGATAAGTTTAGAATTAGTTTTTCAAGCTCAATGACACGATCATGGAGACTTTCAGCAAAGATAGTTCATGAAATTTGGAAGCATTAATAGAGCAATTTGTAGCAAGTGAAAAGATATCTTGAGCAACACATTCAAGAATAAGAGTCTCATTTAATGTATGCAAGTTCTTCCTCTCAATCTCATTATATTTTAGTGCACGCCATAATCACTAACTTCGCCTACCATTGCATCAAATTCCTTTTCCATTCCCTTGATATTTCAATTCCCTTTAAGACTCTCAAAGTGATCTTTCGTAAGTTTAAATAAAGGCATGACCTCGCTTAAATAACATTCTTTCATTTGCTCAAAACCCTTTCTCCTTCTCATATACCACGGTGTGATCCTTTTCTTGCAAGTTTTCTCAAAATCAACAAACAAATTGAAATATAACATATTGACTGATTAAGGTCTTGCTTTTAGTGGCAATTTTTCTAGGAACTAGGTGCATTGGTGTATTAGGAGGATACTCAACGCTTCTAGGCATTTTCCATAAAGGGGGTTTGTTTCAACAATATTTTCATTTTCGCCTTTTCTAAATCCTTTTTCCGTAAAATTTGTTCGAGTCAAGAATGTTCGAGGCTTGAACATGTTCAAAGAATCCAGCTTTTCCTTCTTGTAGTCATGGGGAGTGATAATAATTTTTTCCTCTTTGCATTTCGTGTCATCTAGTTTTTGTTCATCCTTTCCCTAGTGACTTCATCCGATTTCTTATCTTCCTCAAAGTGCACTCAACGCAACTAGGTTTCGCCTAGGCTTAAGAATTTCATTACCATCATAAAGCACCTTATGAGCATTTCTAGCCTTTTAATTACCTCGGATTTGGTTCCTCAACAAGGGGAATGCTATGCTTATCGCTTAAGACTCGATGTTTAGTGACCATGTGAGCATCGAATGGTGTTTCCTTGTATGTACAACTTGTTCTCAAGTTTGTTTTTCAAAGTTTTCGATTAGAAAATCTCTCAAGAGTTTTGATTCCTTTGCATTAAATTCTTGCTTAAGCATTTTCACACTTTCTTGAAGTTCTTGTTTTTGTTTAGATGTTTTAGAAAGTTTTTCTTGCAAGGAATTTAATTCTTGTTTCAATACTTCTTCTCTAAACTTACTTTTCTAATTCATCACTTACTTGGTCATCCATTTCCTCGCTCACGAGTGGTCAACTCAAACTTAGCACGTTGTTCATAAATAGCAACACGCTCTTTATAGGCATTTAGTTCGAAATTACGGAATCATCGTGAGCACATGCAGTGTATTCATCAAAGACATAGTCATTGTTGATCGCAGAAGATGCATCACTTGGTACAACTTCACTTCCACTTTGTTTCACGTATTGATCGTATGGGACAATATTGTTATTACCCATATTTTCAACATTTGATTCAATAGTTTCAATTAATTGTACTTTGTCATGCATCTCGCTGTACATCAAGATCATCGTATAGTTTTAATACCTCCAGATGAGTTTGTCCTGGATGGCCCAAATAGTGGTGAAGAAGAAACCTTGGGAGAGACCATTGGAGAAATGCTAGCCATAAAATTGTGTGTGCCGAGGTCCATCATCCACATCGTAGTCGTATGCATCACGGCCACGACTTGAAAGGCATTCGATGATTGTGACCTATCTCCGAATAGGTCGCTCATCCACATCTCGCATCATAAGTCTTGGCATTGCCCTCAAGAAGAAACAAAGAATTCCTCCTCATTCAAAGCAAAGACCATTGTCCCGAGCTTGAGCCAAGAAAGATCTTATCTCTCAAGTAATCCGTGATTCGTGGACGCTTTGAGATGTACAGCCTTGCAATGTGTCCTCTCCACCACGCTTATAACATTTGATGGGCTTAGCTGACCTTGGTTACCATTCCTTCCTCGATTCGTTTCAACATAACCTCTCCCAGCTCCACCTCGCCCCGATCATACTGCTTTCCCGAATGGTTGCACCACGATCCTTCCATCTTTAACAAAGGGCTTGATTGTGGGTTAGATGCGCCTCGAGGTTGTTGTTGGTTTGTGGAGAGTATTCATGTTTTGACCGATGAGTAGAGCTAGTTGATTAATGAAGCTACCCACGTGAGCATCAAAGATCGCTTGTTTGTACGTAGGATCGTGAATGAGTTTGTGATTACCATTACCCGAGGGTATGACTTGTGATGCTTTGGTTGTGATTCGATGTTTGAGTAGAAAGTCAGTAGAGTCATTAGACGATCTTGTCTCTCCCCTGGTTGGTTTTGAACCGATTGAGAATTAATTTTTCAAACATAGCATGTCTCTCATTCAAGGAGGAAATCATAGAGTTGCTCATAGTTTGTATTCTTCAATCCTTTAGTGAGCTTCACGCGGTAACAAACTTGTGCCATTCGGATTCATGTTGTTCACAAATTTTGAGTTCAACTCAATGTTAGGCATAGTCATTCGATGTTCCTCATGTCATTGACTAACTTATGAAATCTCACATAGTACTCATAGACACCTCATCCTGGTTTCATCTTGAAATGCTCAAATTCGCCATAGAGTTGGGATTCTCTCGCTTCCATAGTTAATTCGAACTTGAGAGAAGCATCTTAACATTGTCCCAGATCGCCTTAGCATCCGTGTTATGATTGATCGCTTGTAGATGTCTTTAGAAGACCTTGAAGAACAATGTTTCAAGCCCCGATATCCGCATCAAATCTCTTTTTATCCTTATCATCAAGTTCATCATACATCTTAGGTCCGCCCATTCCGTAAACAGAGTACCATCCGCATTAGTATCAAGTATGTCTCTAGTCGCCTCAACTCGATATGGTCCTTCATCAATGGATTTGAGAATGTTGACACCATTTTCCTTTCCAAGGCAATACAATCTGATTCGCTGAGCCCAAGAGTCGTAGTCGCCTCGCAAGCATGGGTGGATTTAGTATCCGAGCCACCGCTTGAACATCCTCGCAATGTGGAGATGAGAGGAACGTTGGTAGACATGTTAACAGTTACACGGGATTTTATAACTCTATGATAAAACCGGAAATAGATTCTTTCACGGGATTTTACTAAATCAAGAGAAAACCGTAAACAATCACTTAAGTCGCTAGAAGATAAAGCACTAAGTCGCTAGCAAATAATGCACTAAGTCGCTAGAAGTTAATGCACTAAGTCGCTAACCCTTAATTCGCTACACCCTAAGTCGCTAGAGTCCCAAGTCGCTAGACAAAAAGCAAGTCGCTAAATAGTAACTCACTACGCATCAAGTCGCTAGCCAAATTTTGGCAAAGAATTGCTACACAAGTCGCTAGATATGCAAGTCGCTAAAGAGCAACTCGCATGCACCAAGTCGCTACCACAAGTCGCTACCCGTAGTGGAGAGTCCACTACTTGTACTTTAACTCGCTAGATCTAACTCGCTAGCTTCAACACCGTAAGTCGCTACAAAATGTGAAGCAAGTCGCTACCAAGAAAATATTCCGTGAGCTAAGTCGCTAGCTTGAAAACCATATAAACATCACTTTTCAATCCAAAACAACCCAACCAAGATGATTCAAGCTACCAAATGAAAACCTAAACACTTTTGATGATTCTAAACATAAAAGTACCAACAAAATTCAAACTTTAACACAAGAAATCAACCAAATGATGTAAAAACCACTAAACTTTTTCAAACTCAAAACCACCTAAAACCACTATAAATCCAAAGATGTGCAAGATATGATCTAACCATGGCTCTTGATACCAATTGTAAGATATAACTTTTCACATGCACATCAAACCATAACACAAAGTAGCATAAAGATGGAATTCTAGAGAGAAAGTTAGAGGTTTAGGAGCTTAAGATATTATTATGAGCTCCAACTCTACCTTGGAAGGTAGAGAGATGATGCAATGAGATTTACCGGAATTTCTAATTCCTAACAGAAACCATCAAATGCAATGAGATTTCTTGATCGCTTTTGAAGAAGGATCGCCTTCTCAACATGATAAAGGTATGTCGATAACTAGCATTACCATCTTATAAATAAAATCATCATATATATTTCCTTTATAGTGGCTAATTTAATTTTCTATATGCAGTGAGTTAGACACATCTGCTTTTCTTGATTGGCTTAAAGTAAATGGTGGGATCCCAAGAACAAGCCAAGATTCTAAATGCCGTTAAGTCGAAGGTGCTAAAAATGAAGCTATGATCAATGAATTACGCAATGGGTCACGATTTGACCGATGACTACGTTGTCGATTTAAACTTCTTCGATGAGGATTGAACTCTCATCATCAAAGTTTTATTGTCATGTTTATGTTATGTCATTTTATTAATAAAATTATTTGAAGTTCAAGCCTTACAATTTATCTTCATATAACACCATTTCGTGATGAATATTATGTCTATTGTTATAAAAGTGTTTGAGGTTCAAATAACTATTTGTCTACATATTTATCATCAATAGTATCAAAATTAACCGGATGATAATCATGTCTTAATGTCATTGAATACGCCAATTAATATAATCGATCTGCTTATGAAGGGAAGATGATAGGTGTGTCAATTAATGTCATATTCTAATAGCGTTTCCTCATTCTTAATCAAATTTCAAATCGCCATTTAACCAACATATCATATCCTTTAAAAAGTAATCAATGCGAGAAGTAAAACTGAACAAAACAAGGCCCATGTAAACGCTCTTATTCTCTTATATTAGCCCAATACAGTTGTTACGCTATTAAGTTTGATGAAACAAATCGAACATATTAAGCTATGCACACTTATTTTCATACAAGTTAAAAATAAACGTTGACAATAAAATAGAACATACGATGAAATATATTATAAACGCTTTCACATAAGTTCATAACATTGATCTATTTACCATTACATACATAGCATATCATTATAGAAAATAAGTGTTCATGCCATATACGGCCAGCCTTCATAACCACTCCAAAACACAAAACATACGACATAAGCAATCCAAACGTAATTTATGATGCTTCAGTTAGACATAACAAGTTCAGTCATTAACACACACACAAAGTTTCTTGACGCACGATTGCGGATGTCTTAACACATGTGGAATACTGGAATTTCAACTTTGTTACCTGAAGGCAAAGAGACGCCGACGTCTGGAACTTTTTTAACAAGCTTGAACCGGACCATTTTGTTATCTTCCCAATCACAATCTCTAACAATCTCTGTCCAGTTGCAATTGATTGTAACATGATTTTTGCTTTTGGCCCGTCATTGTATGCTCCAAATCAACGCCAACATAGAACCTCTTCTTCAGATTGCAAAGAACGCATTGTGGTATCGCCACATTGCATGCGCCTTCACAAAGTCATGAGGAATGTTCTCATTAACACGAGACTTAATGTAAGGAATAACCTTAGATTTACAAGTTCCAATAAATTATATATTAATATCAATCAGTCACTTACCAACCGCCTTCTGTCCGTAACGTACGCCAATATCGGTGCGTAGAAACAGTCCCTCTCATTGTCATGTTCAGCGGTGTGTCCTTCCCATGCACACATATGTTTCATCCTCTTATCTAAATTTCAAATATACAAAAACAAAATTACGTTAAATAATTATCATATTGAAATGTTTTTATCTTGAGAAATAAGTACATATATTATTCCAACAGTTTCAGTAACATACCATTGTCAATCGGATTTCTCATGAAAGGGTTTCTGCAGTTCAGGTACATACGTTCTACAACATCATGACGCATCTCGACACCAGCTGCGTCAAATGGCATCAATGAAACAACATTGTTTAGCAAGTTTGTCAAGACAAATCTTCTGCCAACAGTCAGGTTTTCTACGTGAACTAAAATATCCCATCCCTGACCACCGAATAGATGGACATGCCTATCTTCATCCAGCAGCACAATCCTACGATGAGCTACAGTTGCTACAACCACTCCACCCACAAGAACGCGAAAGCGATCATTATCAAATGAAGTAAAGAAACCGCTAGGAATGTCCTGCGTAACAGAGTTTATACAAAATAAAATGTTATTTACTAAATGGATTTTCATGAGATTTGTAATCAAGTTATTCAATTTAATGATTAGAGTTTAGTAATTACCGGTGATTGTTCAAGGTGTTGCAAAGTTAGCAAGCATCTTCACCGTCTCAGAACCCACGACATCCCGACAAGATCCATTGCACTCTCGATCCATCATTGGTATACCGTAACGTAGTAATGCCCTCTTCTTGCCTAATAAAATGAAATGTCCCGACATTCGTGTACTTGTTGTCATCTAAAATATTCGCCACTCACGCTCAAACAATTTTAAAACGCTCCCACCACCATCTTTATGTAAACTTTATGTTTCGTTCCGCCATTATGAATTAAGTAAATCCAATTGTTCTTGGGTTTCAGTGGTCCCGTAAATGAGTAGGAAGAAGTCAGAATTGAAATACATGTCGCATGTATTAATGTCAAGAGTTTCGAATAAACAACTCAATTAAATAACTTGATCGTACCACAAAATACCGTAATGTTCGAATGTTAATTTGGTTTGCCTCAACCGTAAACCGCATCATCATTCTGTTTCATAAAACAACATACGCTCAAAGGGTCAACAAGTGTTCACATCAACAAATATATGCACATTCGTATATGTTACTACATACTAAATCTGTGCACACATCTATAATCATTTAACCATTTGACCGCATTTAATACCTATTTTTGTCCGCTCACCATATTATATCATATCACGCTTTTCATATGGAAAACTTAAACGACAATCTACCCAAACTACCTTCCCGCCATAGTTGCAAACAATGTTCATACCGATACTAGGCATAATTACATATTCAAGAAGTATAAAACAAAGTCTTAGTAAATCGATAATATCTTAACCCATATAATTATTTAAAAGTACTAACTTCAATCAGCACATATTTTCATACAATTTAACTACACATCCATTCTCAAATTGTTCCTCATATTGTGTAATCATATCTCCATGTTACAAGATATGTTTGTTTAGCTCTTGCACCTTTGATACAAGATCACACCCTTTTTCATATGCAACAACTAATCTATACTATACTAATCTTAGCCAAACTTATCCCCATAATTGCATACAATGTTAATACCTATATTAAGATTCTTAGGAAGATCTTGCTTAACTATCTAACAAAGTCCTACTAAAATGATTCTAACATAACTCATACATATCTTTAAAAGTAGTATCTTCTATTTTTATATGTTTCATATCATCTAACCTCACATGCAAAGGTCAATCGGTATTTCACTTTAATGTAACCGTGTTTTTCCTTTGTTTTGCAATCTAACAATAATCACAAACATTAAAAATAGTTTGATCGGTGCTTAATCTCGCATTATTAACACAAAATCATTCAAGAAAAAATAAAATAAAATTATTTGGAGAACTCAGATTCTTCAAGAGAGATGGAGGAGATCAGTTGAATGTGTGTTTTGAAATTATTGGGGTAGTTAAACGTTAATTATAGCACCGCCGTTAACATCACACCTATCTATACACGTTAGTCATAGTCATGATGGTTTTTGTTGAATTTTTCCGATGCATCATCACTCAAGCCGTCAAGCGTTATATTGTAGATTTAATTACCATTTTTTGTATAAGTTTGTATAAGTAATTAAATTATATTTTCACAAAAGCACACAAGGTTTGTTTAGTAACATTTTATCACTTACATGTTTGACGACCAAGTGATGTGTGTAATACATACATTTGCACAAACTGATGTGTATAAGTAATTTGTATTCACATTTGGACTTAATACATTTGACATGCAAACATTGCTTTTGTCATATACAATTAAAAAAACAAGGTAACCCAATTTTTAAAAGGTTTTGTTAGTGTAGCCAATCAATGAAGATGAACTGCTAAACAATTTAATTGTCTATATCTCCGGTTAATTATATACATTTACTAAGCAATGTCAACAATCATGACATTCACGATAGGAAGCATCCGTGACATATTATGCGACGTTGTTTTTGCTCTTGCCAACAAAAATCTAATGAGATCCCGATAAAATGAACGTCCGTCACCAACACACACATGATGACCTCATAATGTTATTTAGAATTTGTGACTTATATTAGCAATAGCTTTTAGCAAGTTATCGATCACGAATATGCCATTACTTTACAAGATTTTTGATGTAATATTTCATATTCTACGGATGAGTCATATTATTTACTAAAGTATAATCCAACCAAAGCAACTCACATACATTAGTCGGTTTACTTTAAAGTCAATGCAAGAAAATATGATACTACAAATTTTGTATACAACAATATGTATACAAAATTTGTAGTAACTAAGACCTTTAGTTACAATTAAAGTTCGTTTGACCCATATTCTTTTGTTTCTTTTAGACAATGTTCCGCACCATGTTCAGATATTCATCTTTATCTAAACGAATAATTTATTTTTACATTCGCTCCATGGTAAATCAAAATTATAATTTATTATTTTAAATGATAGGTGCATCTGCTCTTTTACACACATTCAACCAACAACTAATCCAACATTGCCGCTTTCGAACACATATTGTAATTAGTACTTATACATTTACACAACCATGTAGATGTTTTTCATAATACTTAAGCAACTATTTATGCTTCATCTACACTATGCTATTGTATAATTGTTTTGCATATATCCTCCATCTATAGGATCTCAAATACATTTTTAAGTAACTATAGTTTACTTAATAACAATATGTATATAAAATTTGTAGTAACTAACACATTTAGTTACAATTAAATATCCTTTCACAAAGATCCTTTTGTTTGTTTAGAGAATGTTCCGAACCGATGTTCGATATTCATCTTTATGTAAACGAATAATTTATTTTTACATTCATCCCATGGTAAAAGATACATTATGCTTTATTCTTTTAAATGATAGCTTCCTATGTCTCTTTTACACACATTCAACCAACAAGTAATCCGACATTGCCGCTTTCGCACTTAAATTGTAATTAGTACTTATACATTTACACAAGCACGTCAATTTTCTTTCACAATACTTATGGAACTAATTATGCTTCATCGTTATTGTATCATTGTTTTACATATATCCTCCATGTATATCCGCCACAAATACATTTTAAAGTAACTATATTTTAATTAACAATATGTATAGAAACAAATATTTCGTGTAATCAACTTTCAAATAAGTTGTATACAAATAAATAAATTATACAACAAATCATTTCCTAATATATTGTCACCTTCATATTCTATAAATGTATGTATGAGAAATTCTTTAAACCATAATTGTTAACATATTACGGAGTAAAGGAGGAAAAAAAAATGTCAAACTCAAACCATCACGACGAAGGTATGTTACAATCATAATCGATATTTTTCTGAATTATTTTTCCGAATTTGTATAAATTTAGTTTACGAAACATTTATTTGCCTAAACAATAATACGCCTATTCCTTTGAATGTATTATAGGACAAAATTTGCATATGTTAAAGAAAGTGTTGCACCAAGAAACACATCATCCGCCAACGAACATGGTGCGCATAAAACGGATATTATTGGTTTTTGAAGCATCACTGCTCATGACAAGAAAATGAAACATCAACCATCTTGGAGAACGATTTTGTATGCGATCCTAAGGTGGGAAACGAAGATCAAATACCACAACCATTTGAACTCGGATATAGTACATACTATGATTCCGTAGATCCATATGATAACGGTGATCCATATATACTTAAAAGTATAATTGAGGAGAACTGTCATTGCCCTGCTTGTTCGTGAACTTGCAAATGCCCTCCGGAAAATGCGAATGCTCATATTGCTCGCCTCCAACGCCATAATTTCGCTCAATTTTCAAATGAGAATAATTGTCTTTATCTTTTGAAATCTATTTATGATTATGATTATGATACAAATTATGCTGAATCATTTTTTTACTTTTAAACAATCAAAACATTGTCTAAAAAACTGACACTTTAATGCCCATAAATCGTTTCTAAAATTAGTATAGTCAAATACGCTATAAAAGATGTTCAACATTACATTCTCGCCACATTACACACTACAATGCCTCTACGATTCAACAATGGTAATCGTAGGATTAGAGCTACACGTAAGTTTTTCCGCTTATTTCCCAACATTGTCGTAATGTACATCATATCTAATCGCTTACTTTTACATTCTAATAGTGAATGGGTGTTGCTCCTCCTACAATTGACATATGCATTCATCATGGAGGTAGAGTTGTAACTACAAACGCTTTTTATGATTATTGGGCGGAGATGAAATTATGATATGCAATGTGTCAACACACAATTTAACCTACAAAGAACGTTAGACGATTAGTTCGTCACCATCTAAATCAAGACACCGATGTCGTTGCTTACTACTTCATGTGTTCCGACTGCTCAAATGGAAGAAGCAGATAGTCTTCGTAAGATAGAACATGAATGGTATATCGATGGTGGCTACACAACATTCAACTTGGTCAAGCAATCGGATATATACTTAGCACATTATTGTTATCCTACCCTTATTGACCCAAATCGTCAAAGATGGCTACTAAGAAGATGGGAAACAAACGGTCGGATAAGTGGACATGTTGAAGCGAATCAAGGGTCGCTTCGGTTGTCATGTGAAAGAAAGAATTCATCACGTTAATTAGCATTCCATTTCATATTTTAAGTACACTACCCATTACAATATTTTCATCATTCATGTTGACTTTTTAAAATTTATTTGAAATAAGGATTCATTAAAATAATGATGCGATACTATTCGTAAAGAACATGCAACATTTAAGGATTTATCTGCATTTGCAAATGTAAGTAACAAATATTAACATGAATTCATAAACAAATACATTTACACATTTTGTTTTAGAGAATGAACATAACCTTGAAAGCATATCAAATTTACAACTAAAATATGTTATTTCTACTATCCTTTCCAAATAGATACTTTAAAACTTCCAATAATACAGATATACACAAATTTTATTACAAACGCTAGAATCGAAAAAATATTCTCATAATCAAACATATTTGTTTACAATATATCTTGATATACTTTCCTATAATACATAAAATATTGAAACTACATAAATCCCATACTGATTCATACAATTCATTAACATAAAACATATACGAGTATGAAACCATGTTCAATAGCAAATCATCATTGAATGTTGTATTCAGTTCTTATTATATACAATTCAAACGTTTAAGACATTTACATTTACAAACTAACTTTTGTTGTTTCTGTTCCTTTCAGCATATTTCCGTCACAAAAAAACGACGAAGACTACTCAAAGATGGCAACCCTGCTGTGGGACGTGTTACTTCTGATAACGATTTACAGAAATTTGCAAACCTATTAGAAAAGGTATGAACATATATCAAACACTTCTACTAAATTGTGTTTACATAGTACCAACTTATATGATTCATGGTTAAACATCTTGATAGGAATCTGATGACGAGAAACCGCTGAGGATAAAGCGCAAAACCAAGTCTGCACAAAGGCGTGGTAAAAAGGATGAAGAGAAAGAAGAAGCGAATGATGATTGTGGACTATTCCACAATTCGGTTTACTCTAAGTCTAAACAAGCTGCTAAAGAGGATGACAAAATATTTGTTCATTCTAATGATCATGTATACCATCTGGACGATTTTAGCGATGATGAACATTTACTTGATAAACAAGACAGCTTTGTTTAGTACAAAGATCACAAGTTTGCGCTTATTGATGAAGAAGCGATGCACATATTCAAAACAATAACAACACAAACGACGATGGTGTGGGTTAATATCAACGATATTCCACATGAACCTTTTCGCTCTTTAGATATTCATAACAACTACATTCATGAAGATGCCGAAAAAGTTACAACAACCTTACGTGTCCGATGATGATGAATCGATGGGAAGATATTATACCGGGCATTAACATCACGCAGATGATTTCTAAATATTTTAGCTTCCTAAAACATGATCATTTGTCAACACATGATCATTTAGATTATGAGTTGCTTATGTCATTCTTATAATTAATATTATTAATAAGATTTTAAGTTGATGATTTTTTGTAACTGTTACTTTGTGTGAATTTGTCATAACTTCATTATTATCTTCCATATAGCAAGTTTTTTTTGAGTTCAAAATATCAGCATATTAAATGATTTACTATAACTGAAATAATGACACATTTCTTACTCCATTTAAATGATTTGGAAAATTTACTCTTCATATCATTAGCTAAATTATATCTTTTTCAAAGTGTATGTAGTATCTTTTGAATGAATGTCTTTACAACTTCATATCCATAACATATTTTCATACAACAGCTTCGAAAAACATATCATTGTATAATTCTCTAACACGTAAAACGATTGTAATCTATTATCATCATGGATGATGAAAACACTCCACCAAACAATGTAAAACGTTCTTCACTCATCCCGAGAATAGAAACCAAAAATGGACAAACTTCGTCCATGTCCAACAAGATTTTCAAATCGTCTCGAGATCCAACTCAATTTTCAAGTGAGACTTTTGCACAAAATATGATTGTGCATTCCGGTTCAACAAATGTAAGAGTATCACGATGTAATTGTTGAATTGTAAGATTATCTTCAATAAAGAATTACACTTTTATTCATAACATTTTTCCATCTATGGTACCTTTGTAACTATTTCTTCTTCATGCATTAGATAATCCTCTACATGTAGATATCGTTTCCAATGCATACCAACATCATCGACCAAAAATGTAGGCGCACCACCATCGGTGTTGAGTCATGAAAGGCACCTTTAACCGACTTGACTAATTGTTAGTTTCTTATAAATTATATGCAAGAACAAAATTCAGCTTTACTACTACCGTGTTGTTACTTTAAACTATTCGATAGTCATGCTTTACCACTAACTTTGCTATTTGACACAGTCATCCACACCGACTAAATACATCATCTCTCGTCACCAATGGCCACTAGAAGCTTACCTTTACACATTCATCAAGGTTTGCTTATTTTGCTTATATAAGTTTGTTTATAAACTTTGTTCAAGTGTAATTCGACATGGTCGCCTCATTTTAATTTTCCAACCTTGATTTAGGAAACGGGTACAAAATAGAAGCACCTTATCGCCCTACAATAGTCAAGAAAGTCCTTTACAAAATGGTAAACTATAAGCTACAATATCAATTCATTGCTTTACGCTTATGTATGTAGATTACTTAAATTATCGCTATTTATTTTGATATGATCTTAGACGATATGTTATGTTGCAACATCTATCGAAATATCACCAAGCTTATACTCACCAATGAATAGTTTGGAAAAAAACAAGCGCATTTTCAAACAAGAACCAACGTACATATTATACATATGTAACACATAAGAAATTTTCATTATATGGTCACCGATATTCTTCCACTATACTTATCCAACTGCTTGAAAATATAAACCGATATACTATGTTGAATGTCAAACGAGGCAAAGAATGGTCACAATAGATGCAACGTGTCGCCTTACAATATTCTCTCAACTCCTTTACAGCATGGTAAACTATAAATAGAATATTTAGTTTTTGTTATTTTATGTTTAAAAGTAGTTTGTTTGGTTAATGAGTGTTTTGTATGCTAAAATCACATGCCTACATCTCACGCTGCGCAAAACACTCAAATAACACCACAACGTATCACTACTTCAGTAGATACTCTGCAAAGAAACACTTCACCATTGTCAACGCATAAACAAGGTACATATTATACGATTCACAGCCAACCGTAGAGAATCTTATTTGTTTTTTTCTTCTTTGTTTCAGTTTTTTACTTTGTTTTTCCGTTATGTTTTGAGGAAACTGTTATAATAAATTTCTATATAAATAGGCACCAATTCTGTGAACAAAAACACCTCAATTAACTCCTGCTGGCACACTACGCAAACGATGACTCCACTTACTAACGCTTCAACGGCACGTTTCAAAATTAGAGATACTGTTTTCATGCATTTGTTTGACCCATATAATTTAACCATGGTTGTACTATTTTTGTTTTCACGCTACTTTTCAAACACCGTCATCCGTCAACGCATCGCACGCCCAAGAGGTGCCGAATCTTCCGGGTTTCAAATGGCATTCGTGGTTTAGCAACAAAAATCAACATTCGAACAAGGAGAATCTTCAAGAAGACAAAAAGGTCTACTGCACCAACGTTATAGCCTCACACTCCGATTGTTTTCAATCTTGATGAAGAAGGACCGTCAGAAAGTTTACGACAAATACGCTTCGGATATCCAAGGTATAAGTCAAGAATATTCTTCTATAATTGCACAATTTTCATGGTGTTTCTTAGAGTAAAATTAATTAAAATATATTATTTTACGTGAGTGCAGAGTACTATGACATTGGCGATCCTACGCTCGAGTGTAAAGAATGCCGTGCCTGTTATGGGAAGCGTAGCAAAACAAGGGAATGCTAATCCGAGGAAAAGCTTATTCCATATGTCGCTCCAAGGAAAAATTTCTATTCCACAAGCACCTCCCGCTCCAAAACAGCTTAGTTGATTTATTCGCAATGACGACATCAAAAGTGAAAATTTCGTAAAGAACATTAGAACGCATAACAAAGATGTTCGCGTAGCATTTCAATGGGTGGCAAGGTTGATGACACAATCAATGTGAAAGGACGAGGTCCCTATGTTTTTCGCTTACATGGTCAAACGTACCATAGTATTGGTAGCTTACTTCCGAAACCGAGACTCCTCCAAAGTTCGCACAGCTTGTATATATATGACACGCAAAACGAAACCGACAATAGAGCGGCCGCTTTAAGGTAAGTGATCGATTGACGCTTTATTATTGTCACCGCATTTTTAACAAAAAGGATTGATAAACATTATCTCTTACCTAATGTTTGTCCTGTTACTCTATTAACAGTGGTTCAAAATCTGCTTCGTCTGGCACTTCCAATTCAAAGACACCTATTGATCGAAACATTATCAATGAAGTGAAAGATATTTTGGATACATCAAGTGATTTGGTTAAAACATTTAGAAGGGCACGTGACCGCTACACAGAAGACACCGAGCAGAATATTAGAATAAAGCTCATGGCAAAGCGAGGCAAGAGTGGACGACAATACAATCTTCCAACTGCCGACGAGGTTGCTGGACTTATCGAGGCGACTTTGGAGCATGCGCAGGAAGATAGGGACATTGTGATAGAAAAGTTTGGTGAAGGTTTGCAGCGTATAAACATTTTTCATCCTATGTACCTTCCCTTGCAATACCCTTTGTTGATGCCTTCTGCGCAAGATGGGTATTATTTAGGAATACCACGTAAAAATAAATCAGACAACCAAAGAATCGAAAAGAATGAAAGAACAAGTTACTATGCGTGAGTGGTTTGCCTATCGACATGGACCGCCGAATACGTAGAATTTATTCATACGTGGAGGTCGTTTGTTCCAAAGAATTTTTGTGGATGGGTTCGCCATGGTTGAGAGAGCGATGATGTTTTTCATCGCTCCAAACAGTCTAAACTAAGGTGTGATACGATTCAAATGTGCGCCAAAGCGTCGATCAGAAATACCGACCGTCCACGGTTGGAAAGCCTATCATTTTGCCTTCTTCTTTCATCGGCGGACCAAGGTACATGCAAAGAATGTTATATGGATGCCATGGCATTGTGTAGGTGGTATGGTTGTCCGATTTGTTTATAACGATAACATGCAACCCTAAATGGCCGAGATTGAAAGATATATGCGGAGCATAAGCTTTCATCCGCAGATCGACCGATGTGGTATCTCGAGTTTTAAAATGAAACTCGATCACCGATGAAGGATATCAAAGAGTTGCGTTTGTTCGGACGTGTTCAAGCAGGTATGTTCTTTACTTATAGGCCACACCACATTCATCAACATTATAGTGTTATACGAAATGTGTATAATTAGAATTACAACTGATATTATGTTTATTTCAACAATATTGTGCAGTTGTATACACCGTTGAATTTCAAAAAAGAGGGCTTCCACACGCACATGTTTGTTTGTTTCTACATAAGGATGACAAACTGCCAAACGCCGAACATATTGACAAACACATATCCGCTGAGATACTGCATCAAAATGAGGATCCCGATCCGCACAAGTTAGTTTCCGACTTTATGATGCATGGCCCATGTGGTGTTGACGACCCAAATCAGTTTGCATGGATGATGGTAGGTGTACGAAACACTTCCCTAAAAGGTTTATGCAACACACTCGTTGACTCGGAAGGCTACCCCAGATACGTAAGACGTGATAACGGGATCCATGTTGTTAAGAGTGGACATAAGTCGCACAACGGTTTTGTTATTCCGTATAACGCCGTGTTATTGAAACGTTACCAATGCCACATCAATGTTGAATGGTGCAATCAAAGGGATCAATAAAATATTTGTTTAAATACATAAACAAAGGTCCCGATAGAGTATCAAAGACGCTTGTATGAACCAAAGAATAACGGAAGACGGTCAATGATTGATAAACCCGCTGACGAGATCAAGGCGTTCTATGATTGTAGGTACCGTCTCGCTTGTGAAGCCGCATGGAGAATATTTGGATTCGAGATAAATTATAGAACACCAAATGTCGAACGCCTCTCATTTCATCTCGGCGACCACCATTGTATTTGGTGAGAACTCGACCTTGAAACCGTTATTCACAAACCAACGGTTGGTGCTTCTATGTTCGAATCATGGATGCATATGAACGAAATGTATCCATCAGCAAGGGAGTTAACATATGCTGAGTTTCCTACAAAATTTGTATGGAATGTTCCAAAAAGAACGTGGACACATAGGAAGAAACAATATGCAATTGGCAGAATTCATAATGTGCCAGTCTCAGCAGGTGAAGGTTACTATTGTCGGATGCTACTAAACAGTCAAAAAGGTTGTCGAAATCACACTGAGATAAGGAAAATCCACGGTGTAGTTTATCCTACTTACAAAGATGCTCGCTACGCAATGGGACTTTTAGATGACGACAAGGAACATATTGAGGGTATTAAAGAGGCAGCCCATTGGTCCTCTCACGAAAGATTATGCGACCTTTTGTTACATTATTGTCACAAAAGAGCTTGACACACCATTGACAGCTTGGTTGCAAACTTGGCATTTGCTATCGAAGACGCCGAGTACAAGAGAAGAATTCTTTTAGGCATTCCGTATAACCACCAACTTAGCTTTGTTACTAACTTTTATATAAATTTATACATGAATGGAAATGGTTACTTATTACAAATTAGTGATTTATCATCCTCGTTAAAAGACCATCTTTTGCAAGTCACCTCAACAAAAAATGATCTACCGATTCTTACGATATGTGTGTTAGTCTATAAATATCGTATAATGCTCACTATTTTTACAATCGTTATTTGCATACATAAGCTACGCCTCATGTATGGCTATTTTGATATGTGTTTACGACTGCTTACGACGAGAAAAAGAATATTTGTTTGTTCTTTATCGAACAACTTATGCGCCAAGAGGCACCCGCTTGAAAGCTTTTCCAACTTCCTTATCCGGATGAGAGTTACATGGCCGACTTTGGTAACAAAGCTAATCTTTGCGAGAGAGATTATAATCCATCGAGTTACAGTGAATACGAGACTCTATATGCCGCTAACCACGGAATGTAGAAATGTATATGACACCATCATGACGTCTGCTACAAATGGTAGAGGAGGAAATTATTTTGTATACGGATACGGAGGGACCGGTAAGACGATTATGGAAAACCCTTGTCATGGGATTAGAAGAAATGGTGACATAGTCATAAACGTTGCATCAAGTGGCATTGCATCTTTATTGATGTCGTGGACGGACCGCTCATTCGAGGTTTCATATTCGATAAATATTGATGAGACTTCTACGTGCTCAATAACTCCGCAGTGACTTGGGAAGTTGTTGAAGAAATGCAAGCTTATTATTTGGGATGAGGCTCCCATGACAAATAAGTCGTGCTTTGAGGCATTAGATAGGTCCTTGAGAGATATCTTCATGAAGAACATGTACGACACTTTTGATGCGCCTTTGGTAATATGACCGTAGTATTTGGCGGTGATTTTAGGGTGTGTCGCCCGTTATTCCAAAAGGTTCCCGCAAGACATTGTTAATGCATCTTTAAAACAATCGTACTTGTGGGATCATTGCAAAGTGTTAAAATTAACCGCTAATATGCGCCTTTACGGTTGGATCACGGCCCGAGGATGCGGCCGAGATAAAGGAATTTGCCGAATGGATATTGAAAGTAGGAGATGGAGATGTTGGAGGACAACACGACGGAGAGGTTTTGATAGATATACCAAGATATTCTAATACATGAAACTAATGATCCCGCATAATCTATTATAGATTTCACTTACCCAAACATTTTGGATAACATAGGTGATCCGTCTTACTTCCGTGAAAAGGCCATTCTTGCTCCAACCAATGAAGTGGTTGATGATTAACGATCATTTGCTTCAAACCTTTCCGGTGAAGAAATAGTTTATCTTAGTTGTGACAACATAGATAAACCGACCGTGGTGGTGCTATAGACCAAGCCGCCTTTTCACCGAATTTATCAACGGTTTAAAATTTTCGGTGTCCCAAACCATAGGCTCGCATTGAAGGTCGGTGTCCCAATAATGTTGTTGAGAAACATTAATCAATCACAAGGTTTGTGTAATGGGACAAGGCTTCAAGTGACTAAATTAACGCTGCCTCTATTCAAGCCAAAATAATTAACGGAACACATTTTGGCAATACGGTTATACTTCCAAGGTTGAAAATTACTCCATCGGATAAACGCTACCACTCAAGATCGTGCGCAAACAATTTCGTGTCGCTTTTGCCATGACGATAAACAAGAGCCAAGGACAATCACTTTCGAAAGTTGGTTTGTACCTACCACGCCCTGCTTTCACACACGGACAATTATATGTCGACTTTCACGCCGTAAAAGCAAAAAGGGTTCAAGGTTGTTATTTGTGATGCCGATCGAATTTATTAAAGACTACTACAAATGTAGTCTATAAAGAGGTTCTTCACGGTCTTTGATCGCTTATCAATGTGTATGTTCGGATACTCACTTAATGTCATACTAATTTGTTTTTACATGTTTATTGTAATTCACACAAAAGTTTTACTTACACATTCTTTTCATGGTTTGTTAGGTTCTCGACTTAATTTGTATTGCCTTACCAATTCATCTACTTCTCACTACATACGCTTTCTTTTCAAGCCCGTCAAGATTGAAGACCACCGAATGTATGTAGGAGACATTATTACTACAATAATTGTACTCTATATTGTACTTGACTTATCACTTCATATTAATAAATAATGATTCAATATTTGTTTTCTTTCATTATTTTTCTTATTTTGTTTACATACTAATTTTTTCTTTTGCAACATCTTTTTCCTCTTATTACTTTTATTATCATCTCATTTATATTTTTTTAAAACATTACCCGTGTCAACGGGTCTTATAAGCTAGTGTACAAATATATCTTTTAAAGATCGATTACAGATTTTTCCGGTGGTTTATCAACTTTTGACGGTAATAATCGATCGAATTGCATCTCATCTTCTGGTTGGTACAATTGCTTACATTGCTTTAATGTAGAATACTTGTAGTTCATTTTCCGTTTTCGACATGCACGCTAAGACTCTTTAGATATTGAGGATTTGGTTGTACATGACGTCTTGCATAAAAATTAAAAAGCTTCTGATTTACAAGTTAGGGCAATATTCCAGTTAAGTACTGTGGAAAGGATGGGGATTGATAAAATAATGAAACTGACAGGTAGGTATAACAAGTTATAACTAAGTTAGCGTTATAATTGTAGCGCGATAGAGCTTATTAGATAAACTACGTGTTGGATTATCTATTATCTATTAATTTTTTGTTAAAGGTTACACAAATGACTATAAGTCGGAGTATCAGTTTGTGTTATACGAATTGTGAGGTTGATTTGAATTGTATCAGCTGGTTCATTAGAAAGTAGGATTATTGTTTTGCTATTGTTATTGAATATCATTGGAATGGAAGTTAAGTAGAGAGGATTTGAGGAAATTTCGTGTTATTTGACCAGGTTTGGTGAAGTGATCGGTATATGATCTCAGGATGTTTAGGTCTATTGTTATCTACTTACTGTTAAGTATACTATAAATGATAGATATATGATCGGTGATAAATAGATGTGAAATGCCATTGCGAAATAAAATCATACAGTAATTGGCTAAAATCAGAAGGCATAAGAGGAGAGTAGCTGATAGGATTACATATGTTTAGGCAAAGCTTAAGGATGTAAATGCATATAGGCTACTGATTAATACTTGTCCTACATCAGTGCAGTTTATATTTGTTCATGCTTTAGCCGTAGCTGAAGTGGACTAATCTAAGTGCGACAATGCCATGATCATAAGAATTCATATTTAAGTTATTTTGAATGTGACAATTCCATAAGTAAACGCTATTAATGCTCATATCACATGCCGCTTATAAGTTTTAGAACATTTGAAAGTGGTTCACATAAATTTTAATTGGTGAAAATGTTCATGACAGACCCTGTGCAGGAGCAGGAGATGGAAATCGAAGCATTAGAAGCTATTCTTATGGACGAGTTTGCAGGTTCATAATCATATTTCTCTTACTAGATTTATTGGAATTCAACATATAACAGTTGACAACTTTTTTGCGTTGATGTATTTGCCAGAAATACACCCTAGTGAAAGTGGATTGAATACTTCAAATCGATGTTTCCAAATTACTTTATCTTCTCAGGTAGCCAACTCCATTCCATTGATTACTTATTCTCTTGAAACTTCATTAATTACTAGTTATGAAACAAACAAAAATTTAAGGCTTAGAAAACATAAACTTATCCGGGAATGTCTAGGTGAAGATGAAGATGACATTCTTATCTAGGTGAAGATGAGGATGAGGACTGCAGCTGTTTGTTGTCCTTGGGATCTTCTGGTTGGTATTTCAGAAACATAGTTTGGAGATTTAACCAAAATTCAAACAATGTCTAGTATAAAAAACTTTTTGTGTTCGGTAACTCCTCCAATTCATGGCAGCTTTGTAACAGGTTTATTCGACGGAATGCGTACAGAGGTTTTCTGACAGAGCCTTGGGAGCTGGTTTAAAACGTTATGCAAAAAAGTATAGCCTATATTATATAATAAGGTCAAATATTTGAGGCTTCATTTTTCAAAGTTGACGATCTCCTCATTTGTTAAATTGCTTATTTTTTATGAAAATTTGGCTCATTTTGCAGGCACCAAGAGTTCTTAACTTGTCTTGCGGATTTGGATGGCATTGAAAAGGTAATCTACCTTCCTCACGAGTATGAAAAAACGTATTGTTTTCTTGTCCCAAGCGAAGACAATGTCAAAACGAATTGGTTATTTTTGTTATGTTTATCCCTCATGGGCTAATTAGGGCTAAACTAAAAGATTTAACTAAAACAGAAATGGGCCAAACAGGTTGAGAGTCGGTATGTTTTTCAAATGCATAAAACCTGCTAATCTTGATTAGAGAAGCGTTAATGTTTATTATTCTAATGGGATAGTTTTCCTATTCAACATAATTACTTATTAAATTCTATTAAATTAATAAAATTGTAACTGAGATTTTACCAAATCAACCTGTTCTATCTAAAAGATTGCCCTTCTTGCAGGTACGCCGTGTTTGTGAGTTTGGTACCACAACCTATTGTAACAGAACAAATCTTTATTTACTTGGTCAGGTATTACATCAATTATTAAATTTCTTGTCTAGTCAGTGACACTCATACATATTTGTTGATTCTTTCACTTATAGGAACTTGTTTCCCATATAAATCAGCAGATGGATCAACACTGACGTGACTATTGCAACTCGGTAAAGATATTTGCTTTTTGCTTGCCCATCTTTTATAGCATGTTCTAAACACAAATTAGTTTTATGCAGAACTCGTGAATGGGTCGTATCTTTGGACTCAATAAAATAGAGACAACGAAAATCCAGGAGCATGTTGATTTAATCTCGTTAATAAAAACTGAAAGATGTTAGGATGCCTAAAGATGGTGACGACGGGTTTTTCCTAATTACAGGTAATGAGCTGGAAAGTTCTATTTCTCTTCTTTATACTCATCTAGGTGGTTTATATATATTAGCTTCTTATTTTTCAACGCAAACCAGAAATCACCAACTCCAACCGGAAATATCGTGTTCATGTTCAAGTCCATCAAACTCTGCACTCGACAAGATTGTATTGCGTCTTTTGTATACTGCTATACCCCAAATTTACATGTTTTTTTTTATCATTATTCTTCTTAGTAGTTTCCTATTTAAAGTACTAACTTGTTTATGACTTTCTTTAGGCGTTTGTGATGAAGACCTTACATACACTTCTTAAGTTGTTTGGATCAGTCTCAATGCACATCATTCATTCCGGGCTGTATCTATGGGCTACCTAGTACGTACTTCATAATTACATAGATAGTTTCTACATAAATAGAACCTACAGGTTATGGGTAAAATGGGCAGATCATACAGATTAGTTGATGGGTCGAAACGGGTAGTTTTTGGTAATAATTTGGGCTGGCTTGACCCAAAAGTACTTATTTCAAATTTATTAGCTTGTCAAATGTACAGGAAGCTTTATGCATTAACTCAAAGATTATTTTTAACCCGATTGACTAGTTCGACCCATTTGATCAAAATCTGTTGCCTTAGAGTTCATGTTGTTTTGTGAATGAGGCAGTGATTTTATGTTCATTTGAGAACGAGTTTTAATGATGCTTTTTGCTGTTTCATATTTTAAACTGAATGATGAGGATTAAGAGTCTTAAAATCATATCGTACAGGTTGATATATCTAACTATACAGTGGACATGTTATTTATTGGTACCGACTTAAAATGTTTATTTTCTCGATTATATGTTATAGTAGCAGCAGATGAGATTTCAGACGGTTTATTACTAAGTTAACTTTTGACATTCTTGGATATTAATTTTCAGGAGGCGTCAAAGATTATGAATTGCGCAAGACACTCCTTGGGCACGTAGGGTTTGTATTGGAATACAATGTTTGTTGATTATTTTTGTAGAAAACCAGTTGGAACGTCATTCTTTTAAATCTGTACTGAAAAAGTTGAGACTTATTGGGCCATTACATGTAATTTTTGTAACAGTGTAATAATATTTATAGCGACATGCCCTACCTTACCACACTTATAACAACTAGCATCTTTACAATGCTTAGCGATATGCCCGTCCTTACCACACTTGTGACAACACCTATGGTTCAGAAGGTTACGTAGTTCTGCCATAGAGTCTTGATGGCGTTTTATAACGTCTCGATGGTCTTGTAGTGCTCTGAAAACCATCTCCTTCACTTCCCATATACGAAGATTGTATTCATAAGCTGCTGCACCTACCCCATCTCTGCGAGCAGTGCTGACAATGCTCTCCTCCCTAATAGCATTAAAGATACTTTTATCTTCAGCCATTATATATAATCGAAGTAGAATGCAAGAATGATCAGAGACAATGAACGTAAACGATGGAATGTTTAGGGTGCGTTTAGTTGGAGAACAAATTCTCTTATTTTCTATCTCTAGTTTTGTAAAAATTTGGAAGGAGAATTAATCTCCACAAAACACGTGAAAATATAGAAAACGCGTTTAGTTGATGTTTCTATTTTCTGTTTTGAAGAAAGGGAGGGAGGGTTGAGGGTTACAAAGGAAAACAAGGAAAACAACTAAAATTTGTTTTGTAATTTTCCTTGATAAGTTAGGAAATAGGGGATTTGTGTTTTGCAAAACATTTTGTTGGAAAACGTTGATTTGAACGCGATCTCTGTTTTCCTTGTTTTCCACAAAACATTTTGTGGAAAACAAGGGTGTTTTCCTTCAACTAAACGCAACCTTAGGTTTTTTAGATTCGAAGTAGAGAATGATGAGAAGGAAGGGAATGTTTAGTTTTTATAGACGGGTGAAGATTTAACAAAAGGAAACAAAGGTAAGTCGGTTTGAATACAAGGTAACAAATTTGTTCTCTGAGCTAGGTAAGTGGTTTGAAGATTTAACAAATTGTGAGGGCTTTCATCTTAGTTTTTAATTATAAACGAATCATAATATTCCCTCTTTCAAAACTTAATGTTCACTTTTAAGATATACATGACTTAAAAAATAGCAATTGGTACATTGTGCACCAATAAAATGTCAATTTGTAGAAGCATTTTTATTGGATAAGTTTGGAAACAGACGCTTATTACTATGTAACAAACCAAAATTAAGAGACGCTTATTATGTAACAAACCAAAATTAAGAGAGGATTTGTCCTTAACATTTCAAAAGCGCATCGATAGTCCTTATTTTGATGGTTTTGCTGCATGTATGGTCCTTAATCTGCAATTTAAGGACCAAACATGCAACGGAAACTTCAAACTTTTATGGACCAAACATGAAGCAAAACATTCAAAATGGGGACTACCGCTGCACTTTCAAAACGTTAGAGATGAAACCTGCAATTTGACCATACCTTAGGGACCAAAAATACAATTTACTCTATTGTTATTTACCACTTTTAACACAAAATTATTTTACAAAAATATAGGTTATGAAGAGGGTATCAACGCATTGCGGTGGTGACGAAAAGTTTTGGTGAACCATTTGTTTGGGTGGCTCGTTTTTTTGTTTCGATTTAAGGTGATAGCATTTACAGTTGGATAGTGAGTTAAAGTTTCTTGATGATAAGAATTCCGGCAATGATGAGAATTCTGACAAATCTTTCTCCCAATTTGTAAGGTGTTGCATGAAAAAAGACGGTTAGTTATCTAACCATATTTAGGTGGTGCTTGGCACAACGTTATGAAAGTAACTATATATTGGCTCATTTTTTAGTAGCACATAATCACTTTGTAGTGTTTGCATATTGTTGAAGTAATTCTTTGATACGATAAGATGCTTCGAATATCCTCCGGTCTTGTCGTTGCCAAGTCCTTTGGATACCTGTATGGATACAACAAACGCGTTAGCCTCGTCTCGGGTGTGACCCCATGACTAAGCTCCGGCGTGAGAGTAAGTAAAGATTCTACCGAGAGGTACGAATAATAAATGTAAGTGAAAGTGCAGTAAAATGCTACGTTAATATGAGTTATTGTGTGTGTAGTTATAACCTACTAGCCATACCTGGTCGCTATCCTAGTCGCTATCTCTGACACTGTTTCTGTCAATGTTATTGAGGTTATCTCTGACATTGTGTCCGACATTCAGGAGATAATAAGACAAATTACATCCAGGCTAGATGCCAAGTGTGGTGTCAGGTCAGCGGTCCTTCCGGTCTTTGAACCTTTCGGTTATTTGACCTTTCGGTCTTTCGATCTTCTGGCCATATATGTCGTCAAAAGAGTGGAAAAAGGAACCTTAACACCTGAAAACTCCAAATGTTGTTCATATATACCGATAGCATCGACGAGGGTGTAAGTCATGGGGTATTGCGTATTCTGTTACAATATTATCTAAGTTTTCCAGACTCGAAACAGATGTATATGCATGCATGTCAAAATTGGGTATTACTTCATGGGCCAAGATCCGGAAGCCATAACGAGATGTTGAAGGGAAGGTAACACGCAAAATAGACAAACAAAGTAGAAATGGAACGCACCTGGTGCTTGAGCCGGAAGACTTGATAGCAAAGACGGGGAGAATGAGAGTAAAAGTAAAACGCTAAAAATAGGGTAAAAATGACTTATATAGATAAACCACACGGCTACATCTGAACCGTTGCAAAACTTACGAAGTGCCACGTGGCAAAATCCCACGAATCTCGGTAACTCTCCTTTTTAACTTATTTACCCTAATGGGCTTGGGCCTGTTAACAACCATCTAGCCCAATAAGACAACTAGAACTAGACCCAACAACGATGCCAATTTAACGTAAAGGCCGATCGACGGAACCAAAAAACTAGATGAGTATCTCATCATTAGTTCATGACCAATAATATGATATTGGGGGGGACATGATGATGTATATGGCCGGATGGTCCAAAGACCGAAAGGTCAAATAACCGAAAGGTCCATTGGACGAAAGGTTCAAAGATCGGAAGGACCGCTGACCTGACACAACACTTGGTTTCTAGCCTGGATGTAATTTGTCTTATTATCTCCTGAATGTCAGACACAGTGTCAGATATAGCGTCAATAACGATGATGAAGCGATTGCGAGATAGCGACTGTGTATGGCTAGTAGGTAGTATAAATACACACATAGTAACTCATATTAAGGTAGCATTTTACTGCACTCTCACTTACATTTATTATCCGTACCTCTCGGTAGAACCTTACTTACTCTCACGCCGGAGCTTGGTCCTGAGGTCATACCCGGGGCGAAGCTAACGCGTTTAGTTGTATCCATACAGGTATCCAAAGGACTTGGCAACGACAAGACCGGAGGATATTCGAAGCATCATATCGTATCAAAGAATTGCTTCAACACATATATACGTAAATATCTTCTATTAGACATAATCAGTTTCAAGTTTTTGGATATAGAAATAAATGAAACCAATAGTGGTTATCTAACTATATAGTGATCAAAAGAACTGTCAAGGAGTAGTTGCAACTTGCAACAAAACTTACTATGAGGTCTGATTATTATTGGTCATTGACTCATTCCGCATATGAAATCTAAAATCATTCTGTCAAACAGTTAAACAACCGATAATCTAACTATTACAAGTCCAAACAATATGTTCTACAACCCGTTCAGTTATAGGTAATTATCTATTTCTAATTCTTCCATAACACATAACCAGTTCAAGACTGGATGTGAAACACCCGTTACTACTCCCCTTTGTTTACTGCACAAGATTCAGCTAATTAGATGCGTGGTAACTACAATTCATCCATTTTATGCCCTTTTCCTAGCTATGGTAAACCGGTAACAAAGATATAAAGTTTAAAAATAAAGTACATTACTCATCTCGATACATATGATATAATCTTGAATATGTGTTTTGAACTCATGCACTAAAGAGCCTTTTTGGGCTGCCGTCGAACAAAATAAATGCAACAGCAACACCATGCCACCGTGTCAGGAATACTACTGACTTACATGTCAAAAACTTGGCTAAAGGTTTGATCGGTGCTAGCTTATCTTGATATTACTAAATAGAATCGCACGAGACAATACAATGCCCAACAGTGGCTGAAATTAAAAACAAGTGCAGCGTATGGATAGCTTCGAAGATATGACTTATGTCACAACAACCAATTAGACATACTCGGCTAGGATATAGAGGTAATTTCAACCCATTTACTTATGGATAGTCAATTCTAGTTGTGTTTGATCTCTAACAAGTTAAACTGATAAAGATAACTTAAGAAACAGTTAAACAAGTCGAAAGTCGCCAGAAAGTGTAATTTTACTGCATGAAAACCATTATGTACAAAATCAGTTTTAGTACTAAAATAACAAAACTATCCTGTAAGTTTTTTTTGGAAAATTGATTACTTTTTGGAAAGCTATAACTTCCTCTACTAGAATTCAGTTTCTACTCCTTCCTACAGATGCTGGTTGAACATATTTTAAATAGTGTGATGGATGAAATAGCAACTATTTCAGTAGATAAACTTCATGGAAACTTGTAAACCACCAACAAATACATGATAGAGGTGGCAAAGTCGGTCCATTGACTTATGAATGGGTCGATATGGGTTACGTTTAATGGGTAGAAATCAATGTAGTTAGCTCACAGAAAGCTGGTCAAATGGGTCAAGGTCATATGTTGTGGTTGAAAAATGCGCTTGAATGAAGGATGGGTAATGGGTCAAAAGCGGGATCAATGGGTTATGTTGGGTTGACTTGCAGACGAACTTTTAATCTACAGATGATCTAAACTTATTGTTATAATAATTTTATTTAGCTTTAACGATGCAATTGAAGGGGTTGTATGCATCTACATATGCCTTGATCAACTTATAGCCCCTTCTCCATTTTAGCTAGATTAAGTAACTTTACCCATTTGACCCGTTACAGATATAATGTAACCCAAATTAACCTATATGCACCTTTATGCGCCGAACACCATCTTAGGGGTACATATACAGGAATGTGAACAAAACAACAGTTCCAAATTTTTATCATGCAAGCATCAAGGAGACTAGAAGACGATAACACTAGAAGACTTCATGGAACAATAATCAACGAGATGGTTCTCAACAAGAGCATACTAAGCAGGCTATCAGATATATCTCAAAGCAAAAGCTTCATAACGGTCCCTTATGAGTATTTCATAGTTGAATGCAACATATGATTCATATAGTGACAATAACTGTCCCCATTTGAAAAGGAGAAAATCAAGACTGCCTAAAAAAGAATATAAGTCTTGGAATAGAGAATGGCATCAGTTTCTTAGCTTCTACCAAAAGAAAAATACACCTAACCAGACCCTAGCAGTTCGTTATCCAATTTCATTCCACAATCATAAGTTTTAAAGCAATTCAACATCATAACAATGTTACCCTAACAATAACATTTTAATGAACAGATAAAGTAATATGATAAACTCTAATTTTGCATCAAGTACCACCGACATCATATAGCATAACTAAAAACAGTCCTTACCCAAATGGCCTATCTCACCACACAGAGAACAAACAGCCATATACCCCCTCAGACCACAGTAATAACAAACACCGTCACCACCACCGCCACCCCAAACCTGACCACAATCCCTACCGAGATGCCCAACCTTACTACACTTATAACAACCAACACCACTACAGTCCTTAGCCGTATGCTCCCCGACACAGACAGAACAACAAACCTTATCCTCATTCCAACTCCAATGGTCCTTAGGACACTCATATTGATAATGCCCATTTTCACCACATCTACAACTTAATTTAGGACAGTCCTTACCCATATGCCCACTTTTACCGCACAGAGAACAACACTGACTACACTCCCAGGCGATATGCCCCGTCTCACCGCAGTTATAACAAACACAGTCACCACCACTACCTCCAACCTGATCACATTTCCTAGCTTTATGCCCAACCTGACCACACTTATAACAACCAAACTGACGAAGCAGACCACCACTACCATCATCATCATCACTATCACCACGAGACCCACTACAGTCCTTAGCTAAATGACCATACATACCACACTTATAACAACTACAATCCTTAGCTAAATGAAAATTCTCACCACAGAAATAACAACATACATTACCCTGGCAAAGACGTGTTTTACGGTCCCTTACTTGGGATTGTTTCATACGCTTATTAAGCCCTGCTATAGATTTTTGATGGATTGTTATCATGTTTTGATGGCCTTTTATCGCTTTCGAAACAATTTCATTGACTTCTGACTTTGGGATGTCAAAATTTTCAGCAGCTGCACCAATTCCCTTATACAAAACAGTTTGAATGATTCTCCCCTCCCTAATTGCCTTAAAGATATTCCTATCATAACCCATTTTCGAACTATAATGGATGTTTAGTTTGAATAATAGTAATGTACATAAACCCTAAACCCTTGTTACTGGTAATGATTTTTACCCAATCGTTTTCTTTTTATATATTTCTTTTTCCTATGTCTCTCTTTCCTGGAAGCTTCCTTTTCTCTCTTTTGTCAACTCCAACCCTTTATCTTTAAAGGTTGTTGTTAGGGGTATAAGCCACTTTTAATAACTCCGTTGACAAGAAAAGACAATTTTTTTTTTTTTTTTTTTTTTTGGTATCTGTTGATATCTTTGACTTATCAAGCTATATATATTTTGCTCCGTATTTTCAGTTCTGTGGTTTTATAACAAAATTATTGTAACACCCCCAAAATCACAATATAGTAGCAGAAGGCAAATTTGAGTGTTACTTCAAGGATCACAGTCAATAATCATAAAAAACGACTCTAAAATAGACTTTAAAAGTCATTATAATTCAAGAAAAACTCATTATTTGATTACAAAAGAACTTCCAATAGTTTAGAAATACACAAAAGATGATTCATGAGTTTGTGGAAAATGATAACTTTATTTTTACACCAAGTTGAAAAGGTCTTGAATGCCCACTCCATGCCATAAGGTTTCTTCAGTTATTACCTGAGATAAACATGCTTAAAAGGTCAACAAAAATGTTGAGTGAATCCATAGGTTTTAAAGGTAATCAGTTGAACACAAGAGGATAGATGATAATTGCTTCGAAGACAATTAATCATGAAAAATCACAGATTATTATGCACTAAGCTCATGACACCAGTACTCAACTGCATACACCTAATTACTTGTGTACGTGATAGTTTGACCCCAAGGAGGTAATTGTCAATTACCTAATGCAATTCAAATATAGTGCGCCCCGGTTATTTCCGATAACCAAGCCAGTGTCGTTAATCCCCATAGTACTATCCACAATATCTGCGTTCACTCGCAAGTGACTAATGGTTGATGCAGGGGTCTTTTGGCTAACAACTTAGGCAATACCAATAATCAAGTAGCGTACATTTGTAAAAAGGCTTGTGTTCTAGTTTATAGCATGTATCTCCATCGCGAGGTTTGTAAAGATAAGTAAAAGCGAGGCTATGAACTCACCTTGGTGATAATGATAAAGCACAACGAGATCAAGTATGAAATAGCAACGGCTCCGACCCGCAACCTAAGTATGAGATGGCAAGTCTCAAAATCATGATAAACGTTTGGTTCACGATCAAAATGATAGTGCTTGCAAAGATGGTTCGACAGTGAGGTACTAGGCTACTAGCGTCGTTTCTACTTGTGTGGGAATTCCTAAAGTTCAAATTCAAAAGATTTATTTCATTATTTAAGTTATTTATTCCTTAGAAAATCCATGTTTATATATTCGAAATGTTTCCGATATTGATCGATGAAAATAACGATTTCTAGATATCAAGTGTTTATTTAGTTCATTCATTTTAGTGTCAGTCGTTAATATATAAACGTATATATTTATATAAGTTTATTTAAGTTATCGTTATAATATAGAAATAACTTACGTATATATATATATATATATATATATATATATATATATATATATATATATATATATATATATATATATATATATATATATATATGTATATACGTATTGAGTTGTCAAAATACTTGTTTATGAAACAGTTATAAATATTTGACATCGTTTATAGAAATTATAAGTTTTCTAAATGTTTCCCAAATTTTACACATTTAACCCTTAAGTTTCAAAAAGTACACTTTATGCCCCTTCGTAAAATATTTTTCAAAATTAACCCTTGGTCTATTAATTACCCCATTTTACCCTAAATCTTACTAATTTACAGTTTTGACCCTTGGTCCATTGACTTATGAATGGGTCGATATGGGTTATGTTTAAGGGTAAAATCAATGTAGGTAGCTTACGAAAAGGGTCAAATGAGTCAAGGTCATATCTTGTGGTTTAAAATGCGCAGAATGTAAGACGGTAATGGGTCAAAAGCGGATCAATGGGTTAGGTGACTTATGATTTAACTTTTAATCTACGGATGATCCGAACTTATTATTATAATAATTTTATCTAGATTAAGAACTTTACCCATTTGACCCGTTCACAGATATAATGTAACCCAAATTAACCTATATGCATCTTTATGTGCCGAACACCATCTTAGGGGTACATATACAAGAATGTGAACAATAGCCCAAATTTTCTATCATGCAAGCACATAAAAGTAGTAGTAACAAAACATCGAAAACGATAACACTAGAAGACTTCATGGAACAATCATCAACGAGATGGTTCTCAACAAGAGCATACCTAAGCGAGCTATCGATATCTCTCAAAGCAAAAGCTTCATAACAGTCCCTTATTATTTCATAGTTGAATGCACATATGAATCATATAGTGAAAATAACTGTCCACATTTGAAAAAGAAAAAATCAAGACGCCTAAAAAAGGATTTTAAGTCTTGGGATCACTTTCTATCATGATATTGACTGAAGGCAAATCGAGAATTCGGTTTCTTAGCTTCTACCAAAAAAAAAACATGCGCCTAACCAGACCCTAGCAGATCGTTATCTAATTTCATTCCACAATCATAAGTTTTATTGCAATTCAACAAATAACATTTTAATAACTCGGGTAAAACTTTAAAACACATAAAGCAACATAATAAACTCTAATTTTAAATTAAGTACCACCGGCATCATATAGCATAAACTAAAAACTAAGAGCATCACTAAATCACCATTAATCCATAAACATCATACTCAACATTAATATAAGATTAAAAACACATGTGACATTTATCTTGATAATGCGCGTCTTTACCAACAGTCCTTACTCAAATGCCCTGTCTCACCTCACAGAGAACAAACAGCCATATACCCCCTCAGACCACAGTAATAACAAACACCGTCACCACCACCGCCACCCCAAACCTGACCACAATCCCTACCGAGATGCCCAACCTTACTACACTTATAACAACCAACACCACTACAGTCCTTAGCCGTATGCTCCCCGCCACATATATAACAAAAAACCTTATCCTTATTCCTACTACTCCAACGGTCCCTAGGACACTCATATGGATAATGCCGACCTTCACAACATTCACAACTTAATTCAGGACAGTCCTTACCCATATGCCCACTTTTACCGCACAGAGAACAACACTGACTACACTCCCACGCGATATGCCCCGTCTCACCGCAGTTATAACAAACACAATCACCGGCAACAACACCAACCTGATCACATTTCCTAGCTCTATGCCCAACTTGACCACACTTATAACAACCAATACGACCACCATAGCGACCATTACAGTCCTTAGTTAAATGCCCAGTTACACCACACTTAAAACAAATACAATCCCTAGCTGAATGAAAATTCTCACCACAGAAATAACAACAAACATTAACCTGGCAAAGACGTGTTTTACGGTCCCTTACTTGGGATTGTTTCATACGCTTATTAAGCGATGCTATAGAGTTTTGATGGATTTTAATCATGTTTTGATGGCCTTTTATTGCTTTCAAAACAATTTCATTGACTTATGATTTTGGGATATCAAAATTTCTAGCTGCTTCACCAATTCCCTTATACAAAACAGTTCGGATAATTCTCCCCTACCTAATAGCCTTAAATATATTCCTATCATAACCCATTTTTGCACTAGAATGGATGTTTAGTTTCAATAAATGTACATAAACCCTAAACCCTTGTTACTGGTAAATGATTTTTACCCAATTATTTTATTTTATATATATTTTTCCCTATGTCTCTCTTTCCTGAAAGCTTCATTTTCTCTCTTTTGTCAACTCCAACCCTTTATCTTTAAAGGTTGTCGTTAGGGGTATAAGCCACTTTTAATAACTTCGTTGACAAGAAAAGACATTTTTTTTTTTTTTTTTTTTACTATTTTCTGTTCCGTATAATGTGTATGTTAATATTTTTGACTTATATTTTCTGTTCCGTATAATGTGTCTGTTAATATTTTTGACTTATCAAACTATATATATTTTGCTTCGTATTTTCAGTTCTGTAGTTTTATAACAAAATTATAGGAATAAAAATTAAAATTAAAAAGGAAGCGATGACAATATCCATTTAGACGCTATGTATCTCTTTAAACTGTGTCCTTTGAGTCTTAAGATGTTCATTAACTAATATTTTCAGCAAGACTTTTTATGTTAAGTTACACCAGTCATTTGGTAGTAATTATAGAACCGTGATTATAAAAAGTTCAAAACGAACAATAACATTAGTTTGCCATTAGTATGACTCGATACAGCAAGTTGTGTATTTTTTATTATTTTTTGGGTAATCATAGTTTTTAACATTTTGGCCGACTAATTCACGGGGTTTGAACTCATCGTCACATAATCATTACCAAATTATAATAGTACCTAGGTAGATATATTAATATCAGACATAGAGATATGACACATAGTTACTCCACATTTCATTAGCAATTAGATTTCTTATTTGTTCTCACTTCTCCTCCGCCGTCTATGTCTCTTAATGTGTTGGCTATTCTTCTTAGTGTTGCATTTAAAACCTCGCCTTCAAGTCAGAGAACTTAGCAATCTCCAAATTTTGGGATGATTGTGAGGGGAGTGAAACTCCCTTTACAAATTTATTAGTGGATCATAATTTTCGTATTTCTTCTACTTCCAGAGTGTGAATGTGTGATTTTTGATATAGTTTTTTAACTTTTGTTTTTCTTCTCAATCGTGGTAAACTGAAAAAACCGTATGTTTAAACTTGTAGCATACTTATCTTATGAAATAACTATATGAGCTCAATTCCTTTTCAGCTTGCTTTCTAGGTGATCCATCAATGGCTTTTTCTCGTAGAACTTGTATATATACTTGATTTGACATTTAATTTATTTACTATCCTTTTTTCGTAGAAAAAAGATTTGCAAGCTTTCGTTCATATTCCATTCATTTTTCTCTCAACTTATGATGATGTAATACAAAAAGTTGTCTTTCTTCTCTTCCTTTACTCTTCTCTTCTTCATTTTTCTTCTCTTTCCTTTCACCTTATAAAATAACTCAAGAATAGAGCGGAAAAGTTGATAAACCAGCAAAAGCCATTTCCGTGTCTATGCCTTTCATGCCCAAATCTTACATCTAGGCCCTAACCCACTTAACAAACAATAGATGTAACTTTCAAACCATTCCAACCCCACCAAAAACACAGCCTTTTTAAGAAACCCGATACATTTCTAGTTTTATAATATTGCGTGGAACATATTCACGTAGCAAAAAAAAAAAAAAAAAAAAAAGGAACGTTCAGATCAAGAAATTTTAAGTATGACCCGATAGCAATTTAATTTAGAAGGTCGCCAAGTGGTGTTTGGGTTGATAAAGTTCAGAGCAAATCGCCATATAACACGGGCACTTCTAGCCCGTCACCCGCATCCATTATTTTTTTCTTGCCCGTCACCCGCCCGCCACCCGTCTGTGGGTATACTATGCCCGCGGGTAAACCCGTGAGTTTGTGAAACGTAACATTTACACACTTGCTCGAATGTTTTGAAAATAAAACTTGATTATGATGTACTTAAGTTGTGACATATTGATAAATATGGACACAATTAGTCAACTATCCATTAATTTTATATTATTAATAGCATTAATACATACAAAAAGAAAAATACTACTTTTGTGACACACGAAATCCTGCCTAAGACAAGTGGTTACCTGTGCATTAAAATCACAAGACTATATATGGACAAACTTGGCTTAAGAATTGAGATATTCAATATATACTAGACATGTACCCGTGCATAGCAACGAGATTTTATATCGACAGATCGTTTAGTGATAAAAAAAGATTATGGGTTATAAACGAAAAATAATAAAAGCTTGAAGAAAAATAATAAAAGCTTGAAGATTATGGGTTACCTGTGCATTAAAATCACAAGTCTATAGTAAGGTGGTTCAACCGGTTGAACCGTTCCGGTCGAAAAACGGGTCGATTTAAACCGAGTCAACCCGATGGGTTGAGTCGAAAACGGGTAAATTATTTTTTTCTTGCCCGTCAACCCGCCGGGTTTGAAACGTCCCGGGTCAACCCGAATTTCGATGTGTATTAAATAATTTCCTTTTGAAATATTTGTTTTCAACATTTCTTTTTTTAGTTTCAACTTTTCAATTTTTACTTTTTGGTTTTTCCTTTATATATAGTATAGCAGGGTACAAGCACGTTTCGGCGGCGGATACCCTGTGACGATTAACCGGATAAATAGATCTCGATGAGACCTAATTCCACCAGTTTGTATCGGTTTCAACGGGTCATCTCTGGTTCGTATTGGATAGCTTTTATTGGTTAGCCGAACCGGTGGCACACCAGTTCCTTGTACCCTTTGGTCCGTTCCGGTTTTTAAAATTATATATATCATCAACTTGTTAGCTTGTATGAAGCTTTGTGTGTTTTATTAATTTGTATAATGTGTATAATAACATGTACTTTTCATTTTAGGGTGTTTTAAAAATAACATTAATTAGTGTGTTTAATTATTTTATATTTTGGATTATGTTGTATCTTGCTTAAATTGTACATTGTGAAATTTTTATTGTACTTTTTAATAAGGGGTGTTTTAATTGATTGTTTTTAATTTGATAGATATATTTTTAATTGGTTGTACAATGTGAATAAATTATTGTCCCAAGTAATTGGATGTTTTAATAAGAGTTAATTACACTATGCATTTCTCTCACATTTGACTTTCAAAATTTCATTTTTCAAAGTTTGACCATACACTTTTTATATGTAGTATAGATTTAATATTTTTATGATTCATATTCTTCTCATAGTCTTGAAAATCGCAAGACCATGACGGGTATACATTACCCGCCACCCGCCCACTACCCGCCGATGAGTTCATTTTTTCACCCATGACCCACCTGTGGGTAAACATTGACAGGGTTGTCCACCCATCACGGTGCGGGTATCCGCGGATTATGGGTTTTTCCTCGCCCGTTGCCATCCTTACTATAGACCGTTCATAAATATTTATTTATTTTAAATAAATAAAGACACTGTTCTATCTTCTAATTTATGTTTGATCATATTTTACTGTAAGGCGTGTCATATTTTGTAGCTAGTGTTATGAGATTTTCATTTGCAATAACCCGACCAACAAACATCATAACAACATCCTTTATTTGCAGTGAAGTTTAAAAAGGAACAAGAATATGTCTTTGGATGTTAGCGAATAAATGAATGTATTTAGGTAGTAAAATAGCAAAAGAGCACACAGTTCATGTAAACTACGTAGCTTTTACACGAACGTTGATCAAAATCCTAAAGGTTCCACTGCAAAAACTTAAGAATTCCAGGTGTGCCGAATTTCATCTATTCATTCGAAAATGGTTCCAATTGGATTATATTTCATTAAACAGATGGACAAAATTCCCAAAATTAGCAAAAAAGGAAAAGGTAAGATGGCTAGAAAAGTTAAGTCACTGAAAGCATGCTGAAATAATCAGCATATGTTTATCCATACATTATAAACATACTCTTGCAGGAGGCTTCATATAACACAAAAATCAGATAAATAAGTACCAGAATTCAAATCCAAACACCCCCTAAAAAGAAGAGCATAAAACTCCCAGGACCCACAATTTCACCTCTTCCTACCACCATCTCATGAACACTCTGATGCAACTTCATATGCTTCTGTATGTCAACGTGATGACCAAACCTCACTTTAGGGGTTCTCTCACAGTCCGGAACCTCATTTGGAGAAGGATCTGTTCCTAGGGATGCATAATCGGTCATTACAACAACATTGTACTACAGGCACATCTTTACTAGATCATAAACACTTACTTCAAGGATCTACTGCAGGTAAGTGACTAGCAAGAATCTGTATCTTTTGAACATAAATGGAATATGTTTAACGTATATATACAAAATACTACAGTATGTTTTCTTTCCCCCAAAACTCCCCATTTTGAATTATATACTTTAAGCTCACTGAAATTCGTCGAAATCCATTGCAACAGTGTGTATATTTTATATTCAGTTAATTAATAAATATTCACCTTATTCAATACGACACAAAATATCTACGCAAACATATTCGTACTACTCATCAAAAACGACTCGTTCACATAAAAACAAACATACACTTTCTGTTAGTTCTACATAAAATCAATTGAGTCATAAATCATCAAAGCATGTCCATCTTCAATAGTTTTTTAGCTGGAGCTAAACTCATCAATACTCCAAGTCACAACTACAAATTCGCATATTTTGGTCGCTATGGTAAAAAATCAAGAATAGACAACACCTTAATTAATATCTCCTGGATTTCAGCATGGCCAAATGCTTGGTTGTTATGGTTTAGATTTCCTAATTTTGTTCATCTTTGGTGGGAAGGTTATGAAGTCTGTAGTGGCTGAAACACTAATTTGCCTAAAAAAGGATCAGAAGTCTTAGAATCACAAACTTTTTTTGTGCCAACAAAATTTGATTTAAGGCAAATAAAGAATGACATAAATTTCTCGAATTCTAAAAAAACATACACCTCACCAAACTCACATATTTCATTCCAATCCCAATAATAAGTTCTATAGCAATTCAACATCATTACAACGCCATACTGACAGTAACATTTTAATACCTAGAGTAAAAACACACGTAAAAGAGCATGATGAAACTCTAATGTTGCATCAAATACCACTAACATCATATAACATAAAACTAAAAACATGTTAAACCACCATTAATCCATAAGCATCATACCCAACATTAAAACACTAAATTAAATTCGAAAGACATCAGTTTCTCGGCTTCTATAAAAAAAGACATACACCTCACTAAACCATAGAGAATTTCATTCCAATCCCGATCATAAGTCTTAAAGCAATTCAAGATCATTACAACGCCATACTAACAATAACAAAAGTAATAAATTAAACTAATAAGATATAGGTCAAACCACCATTAATCCATAAACATCGTACCCAACATTAAGAACATATGTTTACCAACATTCCTTACCCACATGGCCTGTCTCACCACACTTCGAACAAACAGGGATATACCCGCCCTTCCCACAGTGATAACAAATAGCTTCATAGGTACCAATAAGCCCTTCCCTTCCACCATCCCAACCCCCTGCACAACGTGGCCCATAAGTATGAAAATGCCCAAGCTTACCACACTTAAAACAACCTTCACCACAACACTCCTTAGCCTTATGCCCATTCTTACCACATATGTAACACAACACATCACCACCACCCTGGCTGCTACTAACCACTGTTGGGTCCTTTTTTTCTTCATCTTCAATGCATTTTTGAAGGCTTGCAATAGAGTCTTGGTGGCTTTTGATAACGTCTTGATGGTCTTGAATAGCCTTCAAAACAATTTCATTCACTTGTGGTTTTTCAAGATCATATCTTTTGGCTGCTTCGACTATTCCGCTATTTTCAACAGTGTGGATGAGTCTGTACTGCTTAATTGCCTCAAACACATTTTTATCATTTTTAGACATTGTTTTTGAATAACTTCACATAAACCCTAAATAAAATTACCAGATGTAAAATTGTGAGGGAGATAATCGTTTATATTTTTTTTACCTATGTCTCTTTCGTGGAAGCTTCCTTTTCACTCTTTTGTCACCTCCAGCCCTTCATCTTTAATTGTTTCTATCTTCAGTTTTTAAGCTTTATATAAACTTACATTTTCAGCATGACTTTTTATGTTAAACGCCACACAACATGTCTCTGTGTGACGGTGGGTTCAAATCACACGGATTAATGTGCTAAAAAGGTCGGAAACAATGGTTAAAAAGAAAAAGTTATAATAATTTTAACATTGACCACTTCAATTTAAGTTGTAATTTAAATAGTACTTTGAACATTTACAATGGCTCTGGATGTTGTTAGCGTTCCTATTATCAGTTCAATTTTCTAAAAGATTGAGGGTTCGATCCTCAATCCTTGCAAAAGGTCGGGGTTCTTTTGGAATTAGTCTCTGCTTCGGGTAGTGGTAAAACTATCTACATCTCACCTCCTCCATAACTCGTGAAAGACGCGATTGGGTTAGCGTTGATTAAGAAAGGAGCATATGTTAAAACATATTTTTATTGTAATCACTTTTTTTCAGTTTTGATATATGATAGAGTGATTGTTTATAACACAACAAGTGGATATTCATCAACCAATTGCGACCCTCTATACCCTTCTCTAAGTAAAACCGTGAGTTTAAGTGTGATATTTATCTCTAAAGAAGATTCTTCCTGTATGGTTTATGAACATAACATATAACTATTCAGGTAAACAAAAGTCCCTCTTGAGATGACCATGTTTTGTCAATCATGTTTTATTTCATAATCAAGTGAAAGAAACTCACGTACTAATCTGATTGTTCTTTCCCGTGACCCGTTTACCAATACCGACTCTTTCATATATTTTACATAAACATTCTAGTGGAATTCAAAACACCTCAAACTACGACTACACACAATTGCTAGTAATTTTCTGCTTCCATGATAGGATGCCAACTTTGGGTGAGAAAAGAATTCATCAGTAAGTGATCAACTCAGTTAATGATAGATTAGAGACGCAAGCTCTGTATTTTCTAGTATAAAGTGAATTGTCAATGCAATTTAAATATGCCAGGAAAAAAAAAGTTGGAGAAAATAAGAAACCAGTTACAAACAAGTAACGGTTTATCCTCAACGAACAAGAACTAGCCTCATTTTGCCCTAAGTAGTTCTATCATTGAAATATTGGTATATATTAAATTACAACTTCGAATGTGTGTATCACACGAACTAGCCTCCTTTGCTTTAAATAGTTCTATCGTAGGAATATACTGTAACACCCCTAAAATTTGGTTCGTAGCATAAGAAAATGTTGTGGGTATTACTCAATTGGTACCACAACACAAAGTACAGAATAACAGATTTTCCCTATAAGATTTCATTTATTATAATAAAACAAGGTTTACATCATTGTCTTAGTGCGGAAAATACATGCCCATAATAAAGCGGTCCCCATATATAAATATCAGAGTCGTCTATGATCATGTCATACCATTGTCTTGCGCCATCAAAGTTTAGCTATCGCCTTTAATCATGAGAATACATGCTAAAAAGTCGACACAATGGAATAGTGAATTCATAGGTTTAGTAGTAAAGCAGTTGATCATAAGGAGTTTAAGTAACAGTATTCGCATTCACTCACAAGTGACTAATGGTTCATGATAGTGAGGGACTTTTAGCAAATGCTGGTAGTTAAGGCAATAACACATTCGGATAAACATACAGTTTTCAAGCAATTGTGATCATAAAAAGTAGTAGCATTAATCTCTTTCAATGAGTTTATTAAATATTTAAACGAGTAAAAATGGGGCTATGAACTCACCTCAAATGAATGACAATATCAGGAATAAGTGATGGCACGTAAATCGATGAGATGTAACCGACCTATTTAAATAATAGGGCGTTTAGATCGTGCACCTGATATGATCAAGATGTATATGCATTTTTATGAGTTTATATCACCAATACGCATTACGTTAAATTTTTATATGAAAAATAACCACTTACGTAAGATGTAATAGAGTAAGGATAAAATGAGAAATATTATTAAGATGAGAAGAATGAGAAGGAACTACAACCACTAATCTTAGATGCATCTACAAAAATAAATGCATCTCCCAATTATTTTTCTTTTCTTATTTAAATTTTGTGGCTAGACTTTTTTCTCACTCTTCTCATTTCAATAACTCTTTAACTAGATCCATTCCCAGACATAATATTAAAACTTATAATTTTTAATTTTCAAAAGTGTCCAACAGCCCAATGTCTAACAGTTCGTATCTCATTTGTTATTCAATGTTCTCCATTGATTCCAATTGGAGGTTAAACTAGGCTGTGAGGTCTACAAATGCATCTTATGGTCCGAGAGACCATTCGGACTCTAACTGTGGTAAAAACAACCATGAAAATGGTCGTTCTAGACAAATTATAACAAAAAAATTTATCACTCTTAAAAAATGTCCAAGTGCTCAACTTTACAGATCATTATCTCATTCGTTATTTAGTATTATTCGTCCAAACGAATTGGGTTGTAAAGCGTGTTGGGAGATCTAGAGAAGTCTTTTACTGACCATTTAGCGATTTCGGACTCTAACCCGCTAAAAAATGGGCGCAAAGTGGTGCGGACAGGATGTTTTTAATGAAAAACTGGTTGTTTCGGCCAACTTTCGAGAGACGTAACTTTCTGTTTGTTAACCCTTTTGACGCGGGTCCAGACTTTTTGAAAACTAAGCTGAGATGACTAAAAAAGACTCTTTTTCCAAAATTTACAGTTTTGATTCTAGGTGCGATAAAAACGGTCGCGAATATGGCACCTTGCAAAAGACAGTTTCAAACTAGGTAAAATTCAGTTTTTCTGCACTAGTTTAGATTTTACCCGATCTTTATAAGATCGTAACTTATTCGTTAGATCTCGGTTTTAGTCGATTAAAGTTCCCGTGTTTAGAGGGCCATGTCCTCTATATTTCCAAAACTACCGCTGTTTACCAATCCTAGTCTAGGGTGTTCGTAAAATGGCTCGAAGAGGGTCACTTGGCTAAGTCTTCACATAAAATCATGATTTTTCCGACTTTATAAAAAAATACGAGCTCTCTTTCGTTCGACCTAGATTTCGAATATGATACTCTATTATTATTATATTTAAGTGTAGTAACGATTATATCTAACGCAAGTTTTCTTTAAGCGCCAAAATCCAATCCGCGACCTACATAAGGTAGTTGGCCACATATTTGACAAACATATTTTTTAAACATGTTACACCTAAGAAGTCCTAGATTTTGAACACGTTATACTACTATCAATAATTCAATATATTTCAGTGTAGTGTCGAAAGTTTTAGAAATTATAAATTTTTAGGTGCCGAAATAAAGAAGACGGGACTATTAACAGGTTATATACATTTTGGGTTCGAAAAACACGTTTTAAAGGCAAGAGCATATATTAGTGATACAAATTCGAGTATGTATGATATATGTAAGTAGTAAATGTATATATGAGATAGGACTCGAAGTGCTTACAAAGGGAATGATGAGATGATCGAGAAAGCTTGCAAACTAAACCCGAAAACCTATCTTTTAACTTGAATACCCAATCTTCTCCAACCCTTAAATCCAAAAATATTTCAATAACCAGTAACCAAAAGTATTTTTGCTCTTCCGTTGCTTGTTTTCTTGTGGTTGTTTGACGTGGGTCAAAAAAACAGGAGAACAAGCAAAAGTTTTGAGATCTTCTTCTTTGCTTCTAGTTGTGGATGAATGTGACAGTGAAATGAGGAGAGGTTTGTGTGTTTTGAGACTTATAACAAATGAGGGTATTACCAGTTCTCATATCATCAGCCCAAGTATGGTCTTTGTAATATAATAAACACCTAATTAGGCTAGGCTATATTTGAAAAATACATGTTGGGAATGGTTTTCTACTGTTGGAAGATGTTGTTTACTTTAGTTCAAGATCCAAGGGCAATGTAAAAGTCTCCTGTGTTTTTGTGTTTTGGTCAAACAAATTGAAAAAAAAAAAAAACATAATATAAAATGGGTAATAGTGAGGGAGCGGCGCATGCTTAAAAAGAAGGGAGGTGATACTCACACCACATTTTTTGATTATTGCACCACAATCTGTGCATTGCAGTTTGTACAGTACAAACTATAATGCATAAAATATGGTGCAATAATTAAAAAATGTGGTGTGAGTATCAATTCTCTAAAAAGAAGTTAGCAGAGCATGGTTTGTCAAATATAAAATTTTGAGGAAGAGGGTTTATTAAAAGGTGTGGTATGATCTTGTAGCTAGTATTAAAGTGTATGGTTTATTTGTATGTAGGGGTGGCAAAATGTGCTCAGAAGCAAAAAAAATAGGCTAAATGGGCACATTTTTAGAAGATTTTAGCACATTTAGTCTCATTTTTTTTTTGAAATGGGCACATATAGCCTATTAAAAACTTAAATGGGCACAAATGGGCACTTTTTTTTTTCTCTCAATTGTTGAACATTAACGATCGTTTTAAAGATTTTTTTTATATAATATATTTTTTTTTGTTAATATAAATAAGATATTACGTTTAAGGAATTTATTTAGTCGTTTTATGTCTTTTATTAAGCGATTTGTATAACATGTGCCCGTTTGGCCCATGCCCGTTTAGCCCGTGCCCATTCTAGCCCGTGCCTGTTTTAGCCCGTGCCCGTGCCCGCCCGGCCCGCCCGTTTTGCCACCTCTATTTGTATGTGTGTGGTGCCGATTTTTGCAAAGGAAAGCAGGGAGTATATTTTGAAGATTTATAACGTGGTGTTGGGTTGTATTGAGTATTTAAAATAGGTGTTGGGTATTAGTTTCGTAGTTAAATATGTAAAATTAAGTATATAATAAAAGAATTGTGGAGAGTTTAGGAAAATAACAATGGCACTTTTGTAGTAGTTCTAAAATGTGCAAGAATGTATTAAAATAACCGTTAAGAATATCGAGTACATTGTGTGTTCAAAGTAATGGAATTTTTTTATTAATTTATAAATCGTACGTAAGTAAATTTTGCAAAAGTCCTTGCAGATAAATCATGAATTGGAGTAATGAAATTGAAATGAATTTTGTAGACTAAATTTGGTCTAGAGTCGGTTTGGATTAAACGTTGTTTTCCCGGTTTGGTGATTTTAAACAAGGATGTTTAGAATATGCTTTCATGAATATTTTTATACGAGTATTATAAATACATTATTATGGACTCGATCACGAGTTTATTTAATTATTCGCATAGCTAATTTGGTGTCGGTACGCGTGTGAGGTCGTTTAATTGGTATGTGAGTCACGTCACATAATTGGTTGATGAGTAACATTCATGGTTGCTACGTTCAAACAACAAAAAAGAATTTTTACACGTGAAAATGGTTAGATAACCTTTATAATAGCATACTTCGTGTTTAAGATTAATTACTAACTTGGAAAATTACGGGTTATTACATATACATATATTAAATTACAACGAATATGTGTATAAAAATGATCCAAGAATAAAAGTGCAACAAACATGGCAAATTGTAACAAAATTGCAGCAGAGGAGGGAGTGAGAGTGAGAGAAGGATTCATATATCGTGGGAACAAATGACCTTCATTTTGTCGAAAGCTTGTGTTTGGCCATACATATGTTCTTTTCCTAAGCTAAGAAGACTTACCACGAACTCACCATTGATACAAAAGTTGGGCGTTCTGGTTTGGAGCTTGCCTCGTACCAATTGAGAATTGCCGCTGAGACCTGCAAGACTAAGAGACAAGAAACACCGTTAGGCTTACCATGGGATTGTTTCCACGATTATCCTCCGGCGTGAGAGTGAGTAATCGGTTTAGGGTTTAAGGAGTTTTAGGGTTATGAGATCGTACCTTAAGCGAGGGATCCGATTCCCTTTATATACGCACGGAATCCTTGTTGGTTCCGTGTTCCCCAACCTTCGGCGTATCCCGCCTAAGTCGGTTGGGAATGATTATCTTCTTATTTTAGAAGATATCGTATATCTATTCCGTAAATAGATTTGGGCTTTCGTGAGCCCACACGTTTATTGATATTGGCCCAGTTCGTGTCGGGCATGTGAGTATTGGGCTGTAATCGAGTTTATGACCCGACACCAGACTATACGTCATCATGTCCCCTCAGTCTAGTATGCGCAGTGCGTAACTGCGGATGCTAGACTAATGACCGTAGTCCAAAATAAAAGAAAAAACGTACGAAACGTACTAAAGAAGCCATACACATACCCGTTGGTGCATTGCATCTAGACATCAAAGGAAATTGCCACTGCCTCGTTATTCCGGGGAAAGTGACTGTCCCGCGTCCCATCAGAGCAATCTCAACCACACAAGGGAAGTTAGTGGGATCCACGTGGCACACATCGGGTAGTTGAGAAAATTATATAACCTATCCTTCCATTTTCACCGTCTCCCTCACAGTAAAAAATCCATCCACCATTACGAAAGCATTTTGAATAGTTGCAATTCAGAAAGTAGCCAATCGCAAAGGTAACCACGAGTGCGTCAGTCAAAATAATAACACAATGGTTAAGTAGTTGTCGACTTTACCTCCGACCTAACCGTGGCGACGATGGACTTCACGCCGAGTACTTCATACCATTGGGCGTGCATCCGGTTGTTCCGGAGCACGAGCAACTATTGCGGATTTCCCGAAGGAAAGTGGGTGTATATACACCATTATTGGTCGCGAATCAACGTGTGCCCTTTCACGCTTTACGTGCGATGTGTTAAATTATTATAATCTACACATATCGCGGTTGCCTTTGCATTGGTGCGGCCAAAATTACCAATTTTGAGGTAAATTGTCGTTTGTTGGCAATCACTCCCACCATCCACCTATTCGCGCCTTTTATCACACTATATGGGCGCATGGGTGGGTGTCTTTTGCAAGCGCGGTAGATTGCAATGTTATACGGATAAATTAGATTCACCTAGGAATTGGAGGAGTATTTCTTACGGGTAGATGATACATGCTTTCCACGGAATTATGAGTTTTATACTCGGGGTACATTAGAGAGGATGAGTGCCGTTGCTGGGTCATATGTCGCCGAGGATGCGGGCGATAAATGCTAACCGTATCCCCATTAGTGCCTATCCTGAGGGATTTTTAGTGCATATGGGAATCAGCCGTAACTATTTTGGTCCCGAAGATGAGATCCCAATCTTTTTGGACGCGCATGGCCAGGGTGGGTACTTATTCCTCCGTACCTCTATGTGTAAACAATGTAGGAGCATTCTTCCGTATACTTCACGCATTATATAACTTGTGTGCACATGTTGTTTTGTGGTGTGCAGAAATGGATCTGTTTACCGTGGTACAGTTAGCGAAGCCAGTAGACGTAAGGACAGGGACACGGCCTTTAAAGGAGAATGAGGAGCCAATCCTAGCTGCTACTCAGCAGGCGCGTCATCGAGTGAATGCGGGGAGACGGGACCGTTCCTCGATCGCGATGGAGGCAACACCCCGCAAAGCCGTCCGAATCTCAAGTAAATTCTCGGTGGCGTGCCCACCGCGCATGGCTCACCCTATGGAGAAGAGAAGAAGAAGAATCGGGCTTAGTCGTAAAAGGACCCGAAAGGATGATGGTGCAGGCCCATCAAGGAAAAAACGCCCTGTGGTCCAGACTGTGGAATTATCCTCCACTGATGAAGCGTCTTCGCACCCTTCTGCTGATGTCGCGGAGCCACAGTAAGCAAAGCCGTATATGTATAATTTCCTTGTGTTGGTTAATGTACTTGTTGTGAATCTAACATGTCGCTGGTGATCATTCGCAGGGTGGAGCAGGTTATAGAATCACCCCCCAAGGCTAGTCCTACACGTTCAGCGCATTCTGAGCCGCAGAGCCAGGGTAATGAAGACCAATCTGATGCAGATGCGCCCATGGAGCAATTGGTTGAAGAATTGGTGCGGTCTCGCCCATCGAGCTTCATTAATGAAGGTGAAAGACCGAGTATCGGTGGGAGAACCAAGATTCTCAAAAGGACCAAGCAATAGCTTTGTTGGGGCAATCGGCAAGCACCGGCAAGAATCGGATAGCGCCCATGCAGAGGCAAGGATCCGGCGCATACGCTCAAAAGCAAAGCCGAGGAAAAATGGCGATAATGTGCCAAATAAATCAAGAGCGTCTTGATGTTGCGGTACAAGTCTGCGTCTTGGGTACTGAAACATCTAGAGGTGGTAAGGAAAATTTGTTTGTGATTGGGGAGCTTGGGTCTCTGTGAGTGGTCCTTGGAGGTGCAGGAGGCAAAGCTGCGTAAGCTTAGCATCGAGTATGACGAGGAGTTGTATCCTCAGCTTATGTCCACGATAGCGGAGCGCAGGTGGCTCATAGGCCACGGTCTCCGCCTAGCTGCCCTTAGTACCCTGGAATCGCCAGAGGTGGTTAATGCCTTCGGGGAGGTAGTGCAGTGCGCTCTGGAGCGTGGTAAATCAGAAGCAATTGAAAAGCTCCACGAGGCTAAACTGTTGAAGGCGCCGATGGATAAGGTACCGGATTATGATGCTGAGTCGTATGATCACTTGGTCGCTGCCATGCAGAGAATGAAAGACTTGGAGCTCCCCATGATTTCGGAGCTTGAGCGCGATCAAGATTATCCGATAAATGTTATTATGGCGGGGTTGACCTTGGCGCGTCATCGTACCGAGGATGCTGAAACACAGCCGGACTATTATTTGAAGCCCCATGAGTCTCAGCTTCAAGTACCTGTGTTTGCGCGTCCTAGGGATAGTCAGAATCCATTTGCTGTGGGAAAAGAGGTACCTTTGCAGGAGGTCTTGGAAGCGCATGCGACCCGTCTTGCTAAAAAAGAAGGTGTTGCAGGTAAAGCGATTTTGTGTGGGGTTGGTGCTGCCCACTTGCCAAGGTCTTATGGAGTGCCCGTCAGTGTGGCCACTGTGTCACGTCAAGGTGCAGATGTTAGCAAGGCCAAAGATGCAACGAGTCACGTTGGTACCTCTTCCCTTAAGCGTTGTAGCAGCTGGTAGTTGATAACCATCTCTTGTAATAACTCGTAGTTATGAATAAACATTTCTTTTTTGTTTGCTGTGGATATTTGTAATGTATGCGTATCTGTCTGTCTGTGCGTAAAAGATGTGTTTGTTGCCGTGTACGCCAGTGCAACTATAGGAAATCCATAATCATGTATGAAAATCAGAGTATGCTTGAGAAATAATTCTAAGTACTTTATCATAATCGTGTATGGATGATATTCAGCGTGCTGTAAATATCTCATTAAGGAAGCAAGTGTCTTGGTTCCTAAGTTGTTAAACGTGCACGTGTGCGCTGTTGCGCAACCATCGTGGGTTGCGCACATATCTTATTCCAACGTCTCGAGAACAAGGTGTTTAACAAGGATACGTGATCCGATGTTGATGGGTTTGCAACCCTCTTACTCAACAAGTTATTTAGTAGGTTAACTTATCCTTTGACCATCGTGGGTTTATTCGTAGTGCATGCACGCCATCGTGGGCAAGAAATAAAAAATTGTTGAGACATACAGTATATGAAGATAACAACTTAAAATGTGTCACGGAGTTAGCTAGAAACCGCGGCCTTTTATTGATACTTGCAAGTTTTTTGAGACATAATAAAGAAAACAGTATATGTGAAAAATAAAAAGAATACATGAATGTTTATTGAGCACTGAGAGTGCGGAGCTTCTACACGTTGTGCCGTAGCTATCCTTATAGGTAGCACCTCTTGAGGTTGCCGATGTTCCATGTGCGTGGTAAGTCACGACCATCCAAGCCTCGTAACTGTCTGGCGCTTTGTGCTGTTGCTTGATAACCTCATAAGGTCCATCCCACTTTGGTCCGAGCTTACCTGTATCTTCTGCGTGGCTCGCCTCATTGGCACAGTAGACAAAGTCGCCTAGTGCGAATGAAACACCGCGTACCTTAGCATCATAGTATCCTTTCATTTTGACTTCGACTTTGCCTCCCGTATGGATGCGCGTTCGCGTCTTTCTTCCAACAAATCCAAGTCGACCGTCTTTCATCATCGTTTGTCGTAACATCGATCTCCATTGTGCGGATAGTTGGCATGCCGATCTCGGTTGGTATAACGGACACATCCCGTATACTAGAGAAGGGGTGTCCCGTCTTTGGTTTTAATTGAGTGCGGTGCGCCCACGGTACATCACGAAAGTTCTTGACCCACCTTCCTTTGTGCTGTCGGCGCGCTTTGATTCTTCGCCCGGGCTTCGATTTGCGCGCTCTACTAAACCATTGGTTTGTGGGTGCGTAACCGACGCGAAGTGTTGGGTGATGTTCAACTTCGCACCAATCCTTGAAGGGTTGTCGCGAAATTGTTTCCGTTGTCGAGATGATTTCACCGGTAATCCAGCGGCATACAATGTTGTCCCAGACAAAGCGTTTCACACAGTTGCGGTGATTGTCGCCTTTGCTTTTGCCTCGATCCACTTGGTGAAGTAGTCTATAGCTACTATGAGAAACTTGAGACCGCTTTTTGCTATTGGGAAAGGACACCGCAATATCGATGCCCCATTTGTAGAATGGCCATGGCGCCGTGATTGGCGTTAGCTCGTCTTTGTGGTTGGCGCGGGACGGGTCTATGAACTTGGCAATCATTGCACTTCCGTATTAAGTCCGCGCATCCCGATGCATGGTTGGCAAGTAGTATCCACGATCGCATGGCGCGTGCTACAACAGACCTTTGGTCCTGCGTGCATCTTGCATGAACCTTCATGGATTTCGCGAAGACGTAATTTGCTTGTAGAGGGCCAACGCGGTGAGCCATGGTTGGAGGAAGGAGCGTCGGTACAATATGTTGTCTCGTAATTGAATCTGCTGCTTGCGCCGTATTATGAGCTTCTTACATTCTTGTGGTAATGTTCCTTTGCTTAGGAATTCGTAATCGGTGTCATCCACGTAGGACCATCCTCTTCTATGACCGCGAGACCGCCATCTCCGATATTGATTTGCTTTTCGGTGTTTCCACCAAAGACTTGCTTTGATAAATGTGCGAAGCTTGTCGAGGCGATCTTGCTCGGTCGCGTCGCCTTGCGATTTTCTCCTCTAGGGACTTGCTTGATAGTAAATCTGTCAAAGCCTTTGATCGATGTCTTAGTCTTCTCAAGATACTGAATCACATTATCTTCTTTGGCTACGTATTCGCCCAACACGTGGTTGGCTACTAGCCGGAGTCTACATTTGCTTCGTGTTACGTACACCCATCCGATTGCAATGCGTAGTCCGCGATTAGGGCTTCGTATTACGCCTCATTATTCGTCGCGGTAAATTGAAAGCGTAAGTAAATTCCATACCCTACGCGTAAGTGAGAATGAGGCCGACTCCGATCCGTCCACGCGCGAGGATCCGTCGTAAACAAAATCCATGGATCTTGTAGTTCCCTCCTTGTTGGTGCGGGTACCTCATCGATGTCGGCTTCTCGATGATGAAGTGCGCGAACTGTCCTTTTATTGCGGTGCGTGGTGCGTAAGAGATGTTGTGTTCGCTAGCAACACACTCCATACGTAGTCGCCCCGACGCATCGGGTTTGGAGATGATCGCTTGATGGGTTGATATGTGATTACCGCTATCGGGTGCGCTTGGAAGTATCGGCGTTGTCGCTTGGCGGCAAACACTAATGCCAAGACTAACTTCTCCATGGCGCCGTGGTTCATCTCCGTCTTCTTAAGCGCTTTGTCGACAAAGTAGATAGGGGTTTGCACCGAGTCCCTATCATTAGTAACCTTCTTGACCGCCCCATGAGTTCTTGATAGATACATGATCGACTCTTCCCACGGTCGGGTGCAGCGAGTGTTGGGAATGACGCTAGATCTTTGTTTGAGTGTAGTGAAGGCTTCTTCCGCCTCTGCCGTCCACGGAAATCACCCTTTTTATACACTTCTTGAGTGTTTTGAAAAGAGGCAATGACTTTTCTGGCGACTTAGGCAGGAACTGTTTAGGCCGGCCGGTTTTCCGTTGAGAGATTGGACTTCCTTGACGTCTGCGGTGAGGAAGTTCAATCTTACGCTGTCTATTTTGGACAAGGTTTTATGCCGTCCGGTTCTATCGGTATCCTAGGAACATGCCTTGATGGCGCCAAGGTGCATTTTTAGGATTGACTTCATGTTGATCTCGTAGAGTATTGAATGTCTCTTCTATGTCGCGCAAGCTCAACTTGGTATGGCTTTTATGACCAAGTCGTCCACATAGACTTCAGTTGCGGCCCTTTGTTTCTCAAAGGCATTGTCTACTAATCGATAGGTGGCACCGCGTTCTTCAAGCCAAAGGCATTTTGTATAACAAGATGCGCCTTGGCTTGTGTGGAAGGCTATTTTTCCTCGTCTTCCTTAGCCATTTGTATCGGTGATATCCGCATGCGTCGAGAAAACACTTTAACGGGTATCCGCACAAGGACTCTATTTTCCGGTCTATCTCGGTAATGGATAGCGATCCTGTGGGCATGCTTTGTTAAGGTCGGTGAAGTCTACACATCCGCCGACTACCGTCGCTTTTTGACCATTCTTGGGTTAGAAAGCGATCGTGGTAGTAGACTTCACGCATAATTCCGCCTTTACCAATTTACGTACCTCTGCGAATTGCTTGCGCGCGCTCGGGGCTTGGCCACGCTTCTTACAGCGTGTCGGTGAGTACCCTTGCCGGTTCTCGGTTTATGCTCGTGATCGGCGTGGTACCCGGTCATGTGTTTTGGCTCCCGCGAAAATATCCACGTTCTTTTGTAGAAGCGCACACGGTACCGCTTTATCGTTGTCCGATAATGACCCTCCGATGGTTATTTCTGTTCGGGTATTACGGGTGAATCGCGACCTTCAAGTTGGGGACCTTGGGCGCATCTTGTTTGGGATCGGTGCCATTTCGCATGTAACCGTGTTACATTCTCTGTTTGGTACCGTGGCATTGTAAAGTAACAATGCCCCCGCTCTATGGGAATTTAAGCATCCGTGCGTTGATGGCACCGCCGCATGGTCGATATCCGGGTCTCCCAATAATGCCATTGTATGGCAAGGGGATTTAATCACCATGAAGTCCATCCAGTTGTCGTAGAGTGCTCTGCGATGCCAATCTGCCGACTAGCAATCGCGGTTGCCCATGGGCCATATCTTTTCACCCGTGAAACCGGTGGTATTGTGCTAACCGAGTTTAGCGGGCTGCGTATTTCGGTCGCGATCTTTTAAAGCAATGCTCATACATGATATTTGCCGATGCCCCACCATCAATGTACATGCGGTGTATGTCGTGACCACCTGCCGCGATTTCAATGGTGAGTGGCTCTGCTGCTGCGTTGTCCATGATTAGAGTAGGAAAGAGATTTCGCTTCTTGAGAAAACTCTGGTGACCTTTTGTCTAGTGACTCGTTGCCGCGTTTGTATCATGTAGATTATGTCGGCCTTATCTTTGGGTGTCTCCTTCTTGTTTCCATTCTTTTGTTTATCTCTTCCTCTTTAATGTTTTTAACCAAGTGGTCCAATCTACCCTCTTTGACCATCTTGTCGATGAGTTGGCGCTTGTTGGACACATTCGTTAGTGGTGTGACCCTTTTGTGCGTGGTAGTCACAAGTATCCATTCCCGGTCGCCGATCTTGGTGTGCGCATCTGCGGCGGTCTTGGGAAATTCGCCTTCTGCTGCGAGTATTTCCTTTGGGTTTTGATCGAGTGTACTGTCATTATCTCTGCCGCTCCTCATTGCGATAGCTCTATTACAGTTACTACCTCGGTCGTTGGATTGTCTCCCGGGTTGTTCCTGTGACCGTAACTCGAATGGTTCTTTTGCTATCCGCCGCGGCTTCCCCTGGACAAAAGACCGAGGCGCTTCATGAGTTCATCAAAAGTCTCGGGGATCTTGTCATTTAACCTCTTGATGAGTTCGGATTATTAATCCCATTCATGAAGCCGAGATCTTTAGTACTTGAGGACATGCTTTAACTTGCATGCATTCATCTTTAAAGCGTTCCATGAATGAACTCGTAGATTCTCCTTGGTCTTTGCTTTACCTGGCGAGTTCGGCAGGATTTTTAGCGCACTTTTTCCGTTGAGTAAAATTTAGGCGGGCGCCTTTCTCAACTCTTCAAAACCATTTATGCTCCTTCGTAGGAGTTTGTTGAACCGTTTCGCGCTTCCACTAGTGTGGAATTAAACATGTGGCACCACCTTTGGTTGTGGCCAATTCTCAATGGTCGCGGTGATTCAAAGATTTTAGGTGATCATCGGGATCACTGTTCCATCATAGGTCTTGACATTTGTAGGCATGCGCCTCTTCTTATTCTCGGAGAAATCAGCGGTGCGTCGGTGAACGCATCCACTTTCGGCGGCGCCATGGGAGAGACATATCTTCCTCTTGGCTATCGCGTGCGCTTCTAGATTTCCAATGTCTGTATCGCTATCCTCGTTGTCAGGGTTATCGAAGATGAATTTTCCTTCTTACGGCGTTTTGCGACCATCCTCGAATCGACTTATAGTGCGGATCGAAGGGCTTTCACTGGGGAATACTTTCGCCCGATCATCATGTACTCTACGGCTACCTAGTCTGGCGTGAACCTTTGATCGCCGTTCTTCTCTATCACTATCACTCGAGTCTGCGGTGAGATGTCTCATCACCCTCAATTCTCCTCCCGATTACATTGAATCTTTGGGGTTTATGACCGCTTCCTCTGCGCTTTTCTTTACGGTGGCGCGGTGGGGAAGTATCGTATTCGAATCGAAATTGAGTCGGGCTTTCAAGTTCATACGATCTATTCTTCTCTTCCTCTTGCATGAGGCGGTCAATGCTTCGTAGTTTTGGGATACGAAAACTTACGGTGCTAATTCAGCGCGACTCCTCAGAGTGAGTGCGTTTGTTTACTGCCGCTATACCCTTATCCGACTGGTGCCTCCGGTACCTTTGTCGGTCGGTTTCTAGCACCGATTGGAAGGGAGTAGTAAAGGCGGTCTTGTGATGGGTCTACTCCACTCGTGGTGGTTGTAGTGGCTTGGGTTGTTCCGAGTGCGGTTCCACTAGAGGAAGATCAAGTCTTGGCACGATCCCTTATTTTTAGCAATGTTGGTTGTCCCAGGTGCAGCTTAGGAGTTAGTCCACTCTGCGACTTCTTCCCATGAGGTGCATTGCGATCGGCGATTTCCGTGCTTTGTCATTCTAGTATTGGTTCTTAGTGTAGGGTCCGGATGGCGCCACTTGTTGATACAAAAGTTGGGCGTTCTGGTTTGGAGCTCGGTTCTCGTACCAATTGAGAATTCTTGCTTGAGACCTGCGCACTAAGAGACAAGAAACAGATTAGGCTTACAGTGGGATTGTTTCCCACGATTATCCTCCGCGTGAGTGAGTAATCGGTTTAGGGTTTAAGGAGTTTTAGGGTTATGAGATCGTACCTTAAACGAGGATCGATTCCTTTATATACGCACGGAATCCTTGTTGGTTCCGTGTTCCCAACCTTCAGCGTATCCGCCTAAGTCGGTTGGGAATGATTATCTTCTTATTTTAGAAGATATCGGATATCTATTCCGTAAATAGATTTGGGCTTTCGTGAGCCCACACGCTTATTGATATTTGCGGGCATGTGAGTATTGGGCTGTAATCGGGTTTATGACCCGAGACTATACGTCATCACCATCCGAATAACAAAAATCACCATGGATGTCATAATGGTGTTTGCAATCATTGTGTTCAAAACTAAAACTTAGTTTCTTGTTTTATATATTATCTATTCATGTTATTGTAGTTAAAAATAACTTTAGAATGGTTACATGTAAACAAACACATGTTTAGGTAATATTCATGAGCTACTTATTTGTAAATTGTAAGACTTCACGGGTTTAGCTCCACATAACGAGGACACCGTAGCGTAAAGGCGAGCGAAGATCATGGATTTAAATCATGTCGGTATCACTTTACTTATGTTTCACCTTCATGACATTAGAGCAAGGGGTATGGGGCTAGTTGATTCTCGCCATTGCCTAGGTGGCACCTCGCCACTTTTTTTTGCTGCTCGCCGTGACACCATAGTGGCTCGCCACTTTAGTTTTCGCCGGGGGAACGACGAAGAAAAGGACAAACAATGTATCCGTTGCAATCCACTATTTTCAAATGTATAACGGCATGATTTAAAAAAAAAAAAAAAAAAAACTTTTCCCACCCTTTATAAATAATACCCTATTTTCATACAATCTATCACACTCTTTTCTTTCAAATCATTCACACACACATCTAATCAAAATAAACATGGCTGGTTCAAATTCGGATTCCGATCTTGATGATTTCGACGATATCAAGATGATCTTGAAAGTTGCAGGTTATGGGCAATCGGTGCAAGAAGATGAAGCCGAAAGTTCACGCAGCCGTAATTACATCTACCGTGACCGTGAAATTGCTGAAAACCGTCTTATATCAGACTATTTTTCTGATAATCCAAAATATCCGGAGTACTATTTGAGGCGTCGATTTCTTATGAGCCGTAAACTATTCTTACAAATAGTACAAGGTATCGAAAATCATATTCAAACTGTTGATCCTCTTCCACCGCATTTTGATTTCTTTAGAGTCCGACCCGATGCGTGTGGTGTAATGAGTATGAGTGTAATTATGAAATGCACATCTGCCTTACGCCAATTGGCCTACGGCACCGCACCCGATGCATTTGATGAATATTTGCAAATGGGGTCACACACGCGATTGTCTAGATTTTTTTACTATGTGTGTAATTGAGTTGTTTATGCCCGAGTTTTTAAGAAAGCCTAGTTTAGTTTCAAGTAAACGGTGCAACCTTTGAACACGGGTATTACCTAGCTGACGGGATTTACCCAATGTAGTCATCTTTTGTCAAATCATTCTCGACTGCATATTCGGAGAAAAATGCTTTGTTTAAACAAAAACAAGAAAGTGCTCGCAAAGACGTTGAAAGAGCTTTCGGGGTCCTCCATGGACGTTGGCATATTATAAGCCAACCGGCACGTGCTTGGACTATCAACAAACTAAGAAGAGTCATGTACACATGCATCATATTGCATAACATGATTTTGAAAGATCAAAAGTTTGCGATATCCGAAATGAATGAAATTTATGTTTGTCCGCGAGCAAATATACAACGGACATGGATTGAGCGATGCGATATACAACGAAAGAATGCCAAAGAACTGCGTGATAAAGCAACGCACGCAAGACTTCAACAAAATATCATTGAGCATGTTTGGCAACTTCATCAGCAACAACAACATTAGTTTAAATTTTGTATGTTTTTTTTCGCAATGTATTTTAAATTTCGTATGTTTTTTTATTTCGCAATGTATTTTTTTATGTTGTATTTTTAATTTAAATGAATGAAATGAATTTAGTTGAGTTTGGAAAATATGAAAAAGAAATAAAATGATAGTGGGTGGGGCCCAAATGAAGAGAAGTGAGTAAGTTGTGATTAGGGGTATTTTTTAGTTAGTGTGTTGGAGTGATGTGGCACACGTGGGGCCCAAATGAAGAGAAGTGGTGAAGCCATGACACCCCTTGCTCTTAGTGTCATAAACGTACATAAACAACAAAGTATAATAAACTTGAAGTAAATATGAATCATATATATAACATAACATTATAATGAAACTTAATTTTATATGATTAGTTAGTCTTGAAACAACTAATTAAAATAACAAATTAAAGTCAAAACAACTAGGAAAAAATAGACTCGTTTTTTGTTGTAGTCAAACACTCATTGAATGTTACATATATAAATTTGACTAATGAAAGTCAAACCGGTTACGTATAATAAAACCAGCTACATCACCATTCATTTAATACCACAGTTGGGAAGAGTAAATACTCACACAGTAACTTAACCCGATTAAACCCTAAAGCTATAATAAGCTAAAATCAAGACAATGAATTCCCCTAAACGTACAAGTATTTATAGGGATATTGTTATTGATCCTTTGATAAATCTTTTGATGCATTTAATTGTAATTTATCCTATTTATCAGATTTGAGGTTGTTTTCTATTACCAGTTTTGGGGGTTTTGTTATGCGTGTTAGTATTTGCGTGTTACAAACAACATAATATTATCCATTTAGACTCAACAAATTAGACTCATGTGTTATTGTAGTTTCCCACTAGTATTCTTCTACATTGCAGCCTTGTAATGTACATAGAATGTAGTTGCATGCCTACCTTTGAACCCTAACAGAACCAAATGTAGTGTGCTTAGTTATGCATGTAATGTGCCTAGAATATAGTTTGATGCCTACCTTTGAACACTGATAGAACCAAATGTAATGTGCCTAGTTATGTGTTTTTGTGTTTGATTATTTGTGGTGTCTGTTTGGGATTACACTGAGAGGACCAAATTAGAGAACAAATTGGAACCTTGAAAAGCTTTTGTTTGTGCTTGGCCACAAAAGAGAGAACATTGCACCCTTGTTTATGCTTGGCCACCAAAGATAGAACCTTCCAGCCTTGTTTGTGCTTGGCAACCAAAGAGAGTACCATGCAACCTTGTTTGGGATAACATTGAGAGGACCAAATAAGAGAATACTGAATTCTTCTACATTGCAGCCTTATTTGGGATTACATTGAGAGACCAAATAAGTATTGATCACTTAACTCTACATTGGTATACCTTCAAAAGTTTTTTGTTAGATAGTGATATATCTTAACATTGTCATCAATCAAAGTGACCTACCATTTCTTATTTGTAGAAGTCATACCCATTAGCTTTGATCCAAGAAGTGATGGTATTGAAATCCCACCCCAATTGCTTGCTTGGTATTATCCATGATATGATTCTACTACAATCTCTAAGTATCTAATTGAAGATTCTACAAGCTCTGATGGGATAAAAGTTGTTCCTATCCAAGTTATTGAACATCTTGAGCATCTCCCAGCTCAGATGCCTACCCTAACTCTGCTAATACCAGTTCAGAAGCCTATCCACAAACTCAAATTTGATCAGGATATAGTGCTAGGATGGCATCACACAAAACTTGTACTGCTATTTGTGAAAAGACTTTTGGGACTAAAAAACCAAAAGGTTTAGGAGCACCTAGATGCAGCCAAGTTAAAGGCAAAAGGAAGATGACGTAGGATCTTCAATTTAAGCTTTTGTGGTAGGTTATCATGGTATTTGGAAGTTTATAATGATGGTGGTAAAACTTCTTAACTTTTTATGACTGTAATTAATAATGCTAGTATAAGAGATAATCTTTTGAAATGATGCAACATTTGATGGTAATGTATTTGACTTATGGTACCAATTTAAATGATGTTATTGTCTTTTGAAAATTTGTGTTATTGATTTATGTTTAGGTTATGGATTTCTGCAAATTATGGGTTCATGATTTTTGCAAGTCATGGCCTCATGATTTACATGTTGGTATTTTACATGTTTTCTCCAAATTTGAAGTTTACATGTTTTCTGCAAAATTGAGACAGTCAAAATAGCCAAGTACCACAAACTGCAAACTTTTGTTTGTTGACTTCTAATTAACATCATAAACTACTTGACTCCATTTCACTCCAACTTGTTAGAACCACAGCTCTCTTCCTTATTTTCCTTAATTTCCTTGATTTGTTGAAACAAAAGTTCAAGACTTTTAATCATGTTTTTCAAAGCATCAACATTTGCTAACCCGTTATCAGCATTCTCTTGCTGCTCCTTCTCATCTTGCTCCTCCCCCTCATCATCTTGCTCATCCTCCTCATCATTTTGCTCCTCCTGCTCATTAAGTCCCAAAATCTCATCATAGTAGAAGTCTTATTCGCAACCAATTGAGAATCCTGCTCCTCATCCACTCATCTACTTGCCTATATGAACCGTATTCAACAATGGGTTCATCCCCAAATGCATCTAGGACTGCGTCAAAAAGCAAATGGTTGTCTAACACTTTTTCATACTCTTCTTGATCATTTTGAGGGTATCCATTTTATGCCATTGTTTGACATTTTCTTTGTTTTCAGATTCGTGTGTTTGTGTGTGTTCTTGGGTATGAACAATCGACAATTCGGTATTAGGTATAAATTAGGCGTTATCCATCACTCGACAAGTAGATAAACGGTTCCCAAGACTTTTAGGCGGGAAAGGGACCAAACGCGCCAAAAAAATAAGTGCAAAAACGAAAATATCTAGTTGACTAGTCAACTAACGAGGAAAGTTAACACTTGTTAGCCAAAACGGGTCACGTTTTGCAACCATGATGACTCCGTACGCCAAAAAAATGAAATAGGGGACCAACTGTGAGAACGGGGTAGACTTCTGGGATGATCGGTGTAATTTACCCAATAAAATAATAGGAATGAGAAATATTTATAGATTCATATTTCAAATGAAGAAGGGAGAAATTCATGAAAAATGCATCTTATATTTTTTTAAGATGCATCGGAAATATGTAGCTGTAGTTATTTCTCATTATTCTCATTATACTTTTGTTTTTTATTTGATCATCACTCTACACATAGTATGTAATTTACCTGTATGCATGTTTCAAATCAATTTCACACAACCAAAGACTTTTATATGGCCCAATTCAACTGAAATTAGAGCATCCACAATGCATAAAGTGGTAGAAAGCTTTTTACTATTCTAGAAAGTCTTTTTAGTGAGTTTTTGGCATTGCAACCAAAGCTTTTTGAAAAGCTTTTATACAAAGACTTGGTAAAGCTCAAGACTTTGCTCCAAACTTTAGTTACTAAATGTTTCAAGCATTAAATGCATTAAATGCTCCAAGCTTTAAGTTTTTGGCATTAAATGTAGATGCTCTTAGCTAGCTACATCTTAAAGGCCTATGTGGTTATTTAGACGTGGTTCAATTACAGCCAAATACTTTTATACTAGCAATACATACTACCATAAATATCTAAAGACATACATTTATATCGTATACAGTTCGGTTCAAGTAACCGCGGTTATATAAAAATAATTGATCTGTGATAAACGATTTTTTCTTGATTTTGGGTTTTTTTGGTTTCGGTTCTTCGGTTATCACGGACCGACTCGGTTTGTCGGTTTCTCTGATGTTTTGAACACCCCTAATTGTTAATGTTCAAAGTAATATCTCAATTACAACCTAAGTTAAAGTGGTTAACGTTAAGATTAATCTTTTTTTCCCTTTCTGATTGCCATTGTTTTACGACTTTTTGGCAAACTAATCCGCAAGATTTGAACCTACGCATATTTAAACATAAAAAGTCCCGGTGAAAATGTAAGTTTAAAAAGTCAAGAGCTAAAAGATAAAAGATAAAAAAAAAAAAAAAAAAAAAAAACTGAAGATGAAGGACTGGAGGTGACAAAAGAGTGAAAAGGAAGCTTCCACGAAAGAGACATACAGTAGGTAAAAAAGTGTACTCCTATATATAAACGATCATCTCCCTCACAATTTTACACTTAGTAATTTATTTAGGGTTTATGTTCAAGTTACACAAAAAGAATGTCTAAAAATGATAAAAATGTGTTTGAGGCAATTAGGCAGTACAGACTCATCCACACTGTTCAAAATAGCGGAATAAATGAAGCAGCCAAAAGATATGATCTTGAAAAACCGCAAGTGAATGAAATTGTTCTGAAGGCTATTCAAGACCATCAAGACGTTATCAAAAGCCACCAAGACTCTATTGCAAGCCTTCAAAAATGCATGGAAGATGAAGAAAAAAAGGACCCAACAATGGAACCTAATAGTAGCCAGGGTGGTGGTGATGTGTTGTGTTACATATGTGGTAAGAATGGGCATAAGGCTAAGGAGTGTTGTGGTGAAGGTTGTTATAGGTGTGGTAAGCTTGGGCATAGTGGTGGGTATGGGCCACTTTGTGATAGGCGTAGTTTCACTGATGCAAGGGAAGGGCTTATCGGTACGTATAGTGCTATTTGTTATTACTGTGGGAAGGGCGGGTATATCCCTGTTTGTTCTAAGTGTGGGGAGACAGGCCATGTGGGTAAGGAATGTTGGTAAACATGGGAATTATGCAGCAGAATGTCGTTATGCTGGTTCGAATTTAGTTTTAATGTTTTAATGTTGGATATGATACTTATGGTCTTATGGATTAATGGTTGTTTAACATGTTCTTAGTTTATGTTATATGATGTTAGTGGTATTTGATGCAACATTAGAGTTTCATCATGCTCTTTTATGTGTGTTTTTACTCTAGGTATTAAAATGTTAGTGTTAGTATGGCGTTGTAATGATGTCGTTATGCTGGTTCGAATTTAGTTTTAATGTTTTAATGTTGGGTATGATGCTTTTGGATTAATAGTGCATGATTTAACCTATTATCTTAGTTTATGTTATATGATGTTAGTGGTATATAATGCAAAACTAGAGTTTCTATGATGTGTCTTAATTTTTATTTATTACTTTAGTTATTGTTAGTATGGCGTTGTAATGATGTTGAATTGCTTTATGATTGTGATTGGAATGAAATTTTCTATGGTTTAGCGAGGTGTATGTCTTTTTTTATAGAAGCCGAGAAAATGATGTCTTTCTGTATTTGCCTTGATATGTTTTCTTAATAAATCGATAGCAGGAAATAATTCATGATTCTAGACTTAAGATCCTTTTCTGGATAAGCGCCCAACCTGAGACTTCATAACCTTCCCAGAAAGATTGCAAAGAGATGCAAAATTAGAAAATCTAAGCCAAAAGCCTAGCATTTGGCTATGCCAAAATCCAGGAGATATTAGTCAACATCTTGTCTATTGTTTTTTTACCATCGTGACCAAAACATCTGAGCTTGTAGTTGTAAATTGAAGTATCAATGAGGTTAGCTCGTGCTAATAACTATTAAAGTTGAACATACTTTGATGATCCTATGATAAAACTGGTTTTATGTAGGACTAACAGAAGGTAGTTTTATGTGAATGAGTCATTTTGGCTGGGTCGTACGAATATGTGTACCTACATATTTTTTGTCGTATTGGATAAGGCGAATATTTATTAATTAACTGAAAAAAAAATATACTCTGTTGCTATGGATTTCCGCGAATTGCAGTGACCTTGAAGTATATAAATTATCATTCAGAATGGGCGAGGTTTTCGGAAAATTCATAGTATTTGGGTTAACAAATAATCTTCAAAAGAAGCATATCCTTGAGTTACGTACCTGCAGTAGATCATTGAAGTAGGTGTTTATGATTTAGTAAAGATGTGTCTGTAGTGCAGTGTTGCTGTAGTGACCGACTATGCATCCCTAGGAACAAAACCTTCTCCAAATGAGGTTCGGGACTGTGAGAGAACCCCTATAGTGAGGTTTGGTCATCACAGTGACATACAGAAGCGTATGAAGTTGTATCAGTGTTCATGAAATGGTGGTAGGAAGTGGTGATTTTGTGAGTCCTGAAACTTTTATGTTCTTCTTTTTAGGGGCTGTTTGAATTTGAATTCTGGTACTTATTTATCTGATTGTTGTTATGAAGCTGCAAGAGTATGTTCATAATGTATAGATAAACAGATGCTGATCCTTTCAGCATGCTCTCAATGACTTTGAACTCGTGTAGCCATCTTATTCTTACCCTTTCCCTTTGTTCTGTTCGTTATTAATGAAATATAATCCAAGTGGAACCATTTTCAGATAAATAGATGAAATTTGGCACACTTGACGCCTCTGATTATCTGCATCGGAACCTTTAGGCTCTTGATCAACACTCATATGAAAGCTACACCATTTTCTTGTTTAAATGAACTGTGTGCTCTTTTGCTATTTTACTGCCACGAATACATCCCTTTTTTCAATAATTAGCCGAAGACGTATTCTTATTACTTTTCACATTTCACTCCAAAAATGGATGATTGTTCTAATGTTTGTAGGTTGCGTTGTTGCAAAATTTAATAACACTAATACAAAATTTTCAGTTATAGAAGTAAATAAATAAATGGCTATCATATATATTAGAACGTAGAACAATGTCTTTATTTTTAAAAGTAAATAAATAAATGGCTATTGCATTGTCATTCTTGAAACAGCTCAATGGTAACTTTTTTTGTGTTCGACGTGAACTTGTTTCACGCAATATCTTAAAACTACAAATTTACCGGGTTTTTTCACTTTTACAAGGGCGTGTTTCTTAAGGATGTTCTGGTTGGGTTGGTTTGTAAGTTATAGTTATTGTTTGTTTAGCGAATTAGAAGGTAAGATTTGGGAATGAAATGCATGGAAATAAACCCGACCATGGAAGTGGCTTTTGCTGGTTCATCAATCTTTTCTGCTCTTATTTTTGAAGGGGAATGAAAAGAGAAGAAAGGTGAACACGAGGAAAGTAAAGGAAGAAAAGAAAGTTATTTTTTTATGTGTTCATAAGTTTTAGAAAAAAATGATAGCGAATAGATAAATTAAATGTCAAATTAAGTATGCATATAAAAGATATACCAGAAAAAGCCATTGATGGATCACCTGGAAAGCAAGGCGAAAACGAAAGTTACAGTTAAACTCTATATATTATTACTCATTGGATCATTTAAATCTATTAATTAAAAGAGTTATTAATTAATAGATATTAGTTTTTCTATAAATTAATAAATCGCAACCTGCAAAATTAAAGGTATTGATTTATCGAGTTTATTAATCAATCGAGTATTAATTTATCGAAATTATGGGTGTGTTTGTTAAAAGTAACAGCGAACTGTGAGTTGTAGCCTTAGCTTACCGCTTCTTCAAGAAGCATTGAAAAAATGAGCATTTTTAAAAAATAGCAAAGCTCACCGCTCATTTGTCAAACGACTACTAAAAATCAAAATGCTCATCGCTCACTGCTCCAAAAAGCTCCACACCGCTCCGTGCCATTCATACCCTATACTTCAAAAGATAAGTAATTAAGTATATTGCGAGTTCAAACAAAACTACATTTGAAAAAAAAATGTAGCATAAAACCGTATGAAATCACACTTAGGAGGAAGAAGAAATAAGAAAAAGTCCCCTCATAATCATCCCAAAATTTGGAAATTAGTATCAAGTTCTTTGACTTGATGAGGTTTTAAATTTAACACAAGAAAAATAGCCAAACACATTAAGAGACACTAGCATGGTACCCGCGCGATGCGGCGACGGGTACCCTGTGACTAAATTTTTCCGCGAACAAATTTATTTTATTTTGAGATGCTTGATTTCAGATTTATGTTTTAGAAGCTTAATTAGATTGTACATTGTGGTTAAAGAGTTGTATATTTTGGTGAAGGGGTGAATTAAATTGTGTATTAATTGTATGTATTGAAAAGTGTATTTTTAGTTTTATTTGTATTTGTACATTGTGCTTAGGTAGTTGTATATATTTGTGATGAGTTGTATTAATTGTATGGGGTAAGGATCCAGTGAGAAGAAAAACTTAAAATGAGAAGAATGAGAAATAACTATAACCGCATATTTGAGATGCATCGACTTGAATGAGATGCATCTCTATTCATTTAGATGCATCACAATTAATTTCGAAAGTGATTTTGAAATGCAAACGATGCAAAGTAGTACTAGCAACAAATTTGACTCGCAGAGGACAAAAAATACATAGGATTTGTATAACTTGATGAAATGCATCTAATATATATATATATATCTAATTTTTAGCTATAAAATATATTGTGATGCATCTAAAAGATTAGGGATGCATTTAAATCAAATCGATGCATCTCTAATGTGTAGTTATAGTTATTTCTCATTCTTCTTATTTTAAGGATTCTTCTCATTTGATCCTTAGTCTAATTGTATGTATGTAAGTTATAGTATTTGCTTAAAATCAATTGTTCTTTACATAGTTGTACATTATGTTTTATAAGTAGTATTTGCTTAAATTCTAATTTAGAAAATCTTAAACTTATAAATAGAGAGAGGTCATCCTCCATTATAAGTAGTATAGATAAGAGGAAAACAAATAAGAAACTCGGTCGCCAATGAAATGTGGAGTAACTATCTGTTATATCTGAAGTCGATAATAGTATATCTAACTATATGAGTTTTATAAGTTTCAAGATTAGTTTACGTGAACCTTATAAAAATGGAGGGATTTGCCTATTTTGAGTCGTGTGACGGTGGGTTTAAATCTTATGTATTGGTCGGCCAAACTGTTAGGCGCTATGGTTACAAATAATAATAATAATTATTATTATTATTAAAAAAAAAAAAAAAAACCCTTGTTTTATCGATTCAAACTAATGTTCTTGTTTGTTTTGAACTTATTATATTGATCACGATTCTATAATTACTACCAAATGGCTGGTGTCATAGTTGTTAAGATCCCAATCTTGATCTTATGATTTTACGATTCTACAAATTAAAAACGATCCAGATCCTACGTATGATCTTAACAAGTTTACGATCTTATAGGATCACGATCTTCACCATAGGATCTTAAGGTCTACTCCGCTCCGATTTTACTTTTCCCGAACCACAAACTAAAAAAACTACAAATTTATGGTTTATGTTATTATATAATTTAAACAAAAACATTTGATTATTCTTAAATATTTTATATTCTTAATTCAGAACAACATTTCCATGAAATATTGATACAATTTCTTGTTTATCACATATAATGTAGATTTGAATAATATTACAAAGATAATTAAAAAATGATATTACAGTAGTATCTTAGGATCTCGATCCAAATTAGATTATAATTTTGCAAAGGCGAAACAATCTTGGGTAGGATCCGTCTTAAAAACCTTTTGGTGTAACTTAACATAAAAAGTCTTGCTGAAAATATTAGTTAATGAACATCTTAAGGACTGAAAGGAAACAATTTAAAGATCAAGGGTTGGAGTTGGCAAAACAGTGGAAAGGAAACTTCCAGGAAAGACATAGGAAAAAAATATATATATAAACCGAAAAAAAAATGGGGTAAAAATTATTTACCAAAATTTTCAGAAACAAGGGTTTAGGGTTTATGTACATCTATTACTATTCAAATTAAAATATCCATTCTAGTTCGAAAATGGATGATTATAAAAATACTTTTAAGGCAATTAGGGAGGGGAGAATCATTCAAACTGTTTTGTTTAAAGGAATTGGTGCAGCTGCTGAAAATTTTGACATCCCAAAGTCACAAGTCAATGAAATTGTTTTGAAAGCAATAAAAGGCCATCAAAACATGATACAAATCCATCAAAAATCTATAGCATGGCTTAATAAGCGTATGAAACAATCCGAAGTAAGGGACCGTAAAACATGTCTTTGTCAGGGTAATGTATGTTGTTATTTCTGTGGTGAGAATTTTCATTTAGCTAAGGATTGTAGTTGTTATAAGTGTGGTATGTATGGTCATTTAGCTAAGGACTGTAGCAGGTCTCTTGGTGATAGTGATGATGATGATGGTAGTGGTGGTCTGCTTCGTCAGTTTGGTTGTTATAAGTGTGGTCAGGTTGGGCATAAAGCTAGGAAATGTGATCAGGTTGGAGGTAGTGGTGGTGACTGTGTTTGTTATTATTGCGGTGAGACTGGGCATATCGCTTGGGAGTGTAGTCAGGGTTGTTCTCTTTGCCGTAAGAGTGGGCATATGAGTAAGGATTGTCCTGAATTAAGCTGTAGATGTGGTGAAAATGGGCATTATCCATATGAGTGTCCTAAGAACAGTTGGAGTTGGAATGTGGATAAGGTTTGTTGTTCTATCTGTGGCGGGGAGCATACGGCTAAGGACTGTAGTGGTGTTGGTTGTTATAAGTGTAGTAAGGTTGGGCATCTCGGTAGGGATTGTGGTCAGTGTTTGTTATTACTGTGGTCTGAGGGGGTATATAAAGAATATCATATTTAGTGGAGCCTTTTATGGCTTGTCTCCATATTTAGTGGAGCCTTTTATGGCTTGTCGGAAAGGCAATTTGCCTATTTATTTTCCTGTAATTCACATAAGCAAATATAATAAAAAACATAACTTTCTCTTCCTCATCATTCCATTATGGTATCAGAGAAAAACCAAAAACAAAACAAAGAAACATAGTTCTCGCTAATCTTGAAGAATGGCAGGAGACGATCAAAATAAAAACAAAGATGGAGAGGGTTCTGGTAGTGGGATCACATACGATTCACCCTACTACCTTCATCCTTCTGACTACCCCAAACAACTTCACGTAAATGAAGTTCTAACAGACAGCAACTTTGCTGATTGGAATCAGGAGATGACAAACTTTCTTTTTGCAAAGAACAAAATAGAGTTTGTTGATGGGACGATCAAGAAACCCGAAAAATCTTCCAAAGACTACATGCCATGGATGCGTGTCGATGCTATGATCAAGGGATGGTTGTCAACAGCCATGGAGAAAAACATACGTGATAGTGTCAAGTATGCAGGAACGGCATCAGAAATCTGGGCAGATCTGAATGAACGCTTCGGAAAGGCGAGTGCTCCTAGGGCATATGAACTGAAACAGAAGATAGCTTCAACTCGACAGAATGGTGCCTCCATCTCAACGTATTTTACTCAACTACGATCTCTATGGGATGAGTCCCAATCCATTCACCCACTCCCACGTTGTTCTTGTAGCAGCTGTGAATGTGATATTGGAAAGAAGCTCAATGAACACCAAGAAAAGGAGCGTCTCTACGAGTTCCTTATGGGTCTTGATGCAGATTTCACTGTCATCAGAACACAAATTCTGGCGACTAAACCAATTGTTTCACTCGGAACAGCATACCATTTGGTGGCAGAGGACGAGAGGCAAAGAGGTATTTCGGGTGAGGCAAAGATGCAACCAGAACCTGTTGCATTCAAGGCTACACAAAAACGAGACTTCTTTGCAGGAAGAAACAAAGGAAAGGATGGCATGAGGACTGGGAAGGAGGTTACCGAGCGATGCACCGAGTGTAAAAGGGAAGGTCATACACGTGAAGGTTGTTTCGAGTTGATTGGGTATCCAGAGTGGTGGCCGGGTAAAAAAAAAGACAAAGTGAAAGCCAAAGCTGCATGTGTTGACACCGAGTCGAGCCCCATTCCAGGCTTATCGAGTGAAGACTATCAACTCCTACTAAAGCACTTTAGTGAAACAGGTAAAATCGGAGGTACAAAACCAGTAGCAAATATGGCTCATAAAGAAGACGAGAAGGGTGAGTGGATTGTTGATTCGGGATGCACCGAATACATTACTTATTTATCCAACATTCTTGTGAACAAAAAGAACACCCCATTCGAACCTCCTGTTGTCATTCCCAATGGAGACTCCATTCCAATTAAAGGAAAAGGAGACTACGTCCTTCCGGGAGGAGTGAAAGTCAATGGAGTCCTTTATGTTCCAGATTTCAAATTCAATCTTCTTTCTGTTAGTCGCCTTACCCGCGACCTCCAATGTTCCATATCTTTCTTTCCTGATTTTTGTATCATGCAGGGCATACAGAGGAGGAACTTGATTGGTGTGGGTAGATGCCGAAAGGGACTGTACCGAATGAAGATGATTCAAGAAAGGAAGGCCATGGTTACCACTGTTGAAACATGGCACAAGAGACTTGGACATGCTTCAAAGGGAAAGCTTACTAAGTTGGATTTTCTCAAAACTAGTACTGGTGATTTGGTTAATTTTTGTGATTCTTGTGCTAGATCAAAACATACTAGATTACCTTTTCCTTCCAGTTTTATTAAGACTATCGCTGCATTTGATTTAATTCATTGTGATATTTGGGGGGGTTATCGAGTTCCATCGTATACGGGGGCCAAATATTTTCTTACCATAGTCGATGATTTTAGTAGAGCGGTATGGATATTCCTGCTTAAACACAAAAGTGAGGCTAGCCAATGTCTTAAGAATTTTCACAAAATGATTGAGGTACAATTTAAGAAACAAATAAAAAGAGTTAGGTGTGATAATGGTGGGGAATTCACATCTAACAACATGATAGATTTTTATAATGAGAAGGGAATTTTATTAGAAACTTCATGTCCTCATACCCCTCAACAAAATGGTGTAGTCGAGAGAAAACACAGACACCTTCTTGAAACAGCTCGCGCCTTGAGGTTTGAAGCGAACCTTCCTAAAAGGTTTTGGGGGGAATGTATTTTGACAGCGGCATATGTCATTAATCGACTCCCATCCAAGGTCATTAAAAACAAGACTCCTTATGAATTAATTTGGAATACTAAACCTGATTATGATTTTCTAAGGGTTTTTGGGTGTCTCGTTTACTTTAAAAATACCGACACCAAGGGAGATAAGTTCGAAGAAAGGGGGAAATCGGGGGTCTTTCTTGGCTATCCTCCTAGAACAAAGGGGTATAAAATTCTCGATTTACAAACAAGAAAGATAATTATTAGTAGAGATGTCAACTTTCATGAAGGAAATTTCCCCTTTAAGGATATTCAAAAATATGATGAATGTGGAACAGAAGAGCCAAAAATATGTCATGATTGTCATTGTGAGTCAATCTTAATTCCAAATAATGTGGATCAAATTGAGACCGAGCCCAATAATGAGCCAATAAGCCCAGATGAAGGCCTTAATCATGATGAGGTGGGCTCGATAAGTGATGAAGAGCAACCCTACAACAATGAGGATGGAATGAATGAGTTAGTTGACGTTGTGGAACACCAAACGGAAGCTAGGCCAACTCGAACCAAGACGCAGCCATGGAAACTCAAAGATTTTTGGTACAAGTCCCACCTTCGGTCAATCACCCACGCCAACATCCAATCAAGTTGCCTCAAGGTATGCTATCCAATCTCCAACTTTGTCTCTTATGAAAATTTCTCAACTAATCATAAGGCTTTTTGACGGCTATCACTAACAACGATGAGCCCAAGTGTTTCAAACAAGCTTCACAGGATGCTCGTTGGCGTGAAGCAATGCAAAGGGAGATTAGAGCTCTAGAAAAGAATGGAACTTGGACCTTGGAAGAACTACCTAAAGGGAAAAGAGCTATAGACTCGAAATGGGTCTACAAAATCAAGTTCAAACCCAATGGTGAAGTTGAAAGGTACAAGCGCGACTCGTTGCTAAAGGATTCACTCAAATGGAAGGAATAGATTATCATGATACATTTGCACCGGTAGCCAAGTAGGTAACAGTTCGAACCTTACTAGCAGTAGCCGTGAAAAGGATTGGATCATTCACCAACTCGATGTGAACAATGCCTTTTACATGGAGATCTTGACGAGGAAGTTTACATGAAGATTCCTCAAGGATTCTCTAACGACAATGAGACTCGAGTGTGTCGTTTGAGAAAGTCTTTATATGGATTGAAACAAGCCTCACGAAATTGGTATCACAAGTTTACCGCCTTCCTTGTGAGTTTGAATTTTAGACAGTCGAAGGCCGATCATTCTTTGTTCATTTATGAAACCGATGGTGTCATGGTAGTTGTCTTGATTTATGTGGATGATGTTATCATCTCTGGTAATTGTCTCAACAAAATTCAAGATATCAAAACAAAGCTAGATAAAGAATTCAGTGTCAAAGATCTTGGTGCACTAAAGTATTTCTTGGGGATAGAGGTAGCTAGAACAAACGATGGCCTAGTTTTAAGCCAAAGAAAGTACACCTTGGATATTCTAAAGGATAGTGGGAAGATAGGTTGCAAGCCGAGTGCCTTTCCCATTGAACATGGCCTGAAACTCGACAAAGGAGAAAAGGAGCCAAGTGTTGATGCAAACCAATATCGACGCTTAGTTGGTCGACTCTTATACCTTCAAGCCACAAGGCCGGATATTACATACTCCGTTAATGTCTTGAGCCAGTTTGTGGCTGATCCAAGAAACAATCACCTGGAAGCTGCAAATCGCGTTCTAAGATATCTAAAGGCTACACGGGTCAAGGTATTCTACTCGCTCGGTAGGAGATCCTGCTTTAACAGCTTACTGTGATTCCGATTGGCTAGGATGTCCTTATACTAGGCGTTCACGTGCGGATATCTACTCCTACTAGGTGGTAGTCCCATTTCTTGGAAGACCAAGAAACAATCAGTCGTGTCACGCTCCTCAGCTGAAGCAGAATACAGAGCGATGGCTTCCACAGTTAGTGAAATTCTTTGGGTTCGTTGGTTGCTTAGTGAATTTCAGATTCACATCTCCTCACCCACACCTCTGTTCTGTGACAATCAAGCTGCCCGACATATAGCAAACAACCCGGTTTTTCATGAAAGGACTAAGCATGTTGAGATGGATTGCTATTTCGTACGTGAACGAGTTGATTCTAAAGAAGTAGTTCCCATGAAAGTCAGTAGCAAAATGCAATTGGCAGACTTACTCACAAAAGGTCTCACCGCACAGCAGCTTCAGTTTCTACTTGGCAAGATTGGCATGGCAGATTTACATGCTCCATCTTGAGGGGGAATAAAGAATATCATATTTAGTGGAGCCTTTTATGGCTTGTCTCCATATTTAGTGGAGCCTTTTATGGCTTGTCGGAAAGGCAATTTGCCTATTTATTTTCCTGTAATTCACATAAGCAAATATAATAAAAAACATAACTTTCTCTTCCTCATCATTCCATTAGTATATGGCTGTTTGTTCTCTGTGCGGCGAGACAGGGCATTTGGGTAAGGACTGTTGGTAAAGATGGGCATTATCAAGATGAGTGTCGCATGTGTTTTTAATCTTACTTTAATGTTGGGTATGATGTTTATGGATTAATGGTGATTTAGTGATGCTCTTAGTTTTTAGTTTATGCTATATGATATCGGTGATCTTGAGGGCCGTCCGTGGATTTGGGGCCTGTGCGTGATTATAAGAAAAGGCCGTTTAAAAGCGAAAATTTTATTAAATATAGATAATCATGTTTCCCAATTATGAATGTGATTTTGGCTTAACAAAATCATAACAAAACTATGTTAAAAAAATCATAACAAACCATGGTATCCAAATTTGGGTGTACGCTTGTGTAGTTACCATATTTGGAATTCTTTTTCCTTCGGTACAAGAAATAAGTCTAGATAAACAGATCCCGCATCGTTAGCAATATAATACATGATGCTTTTTCATTTTCATGTAATCTGGAATGATACTTTTGGGCCTTGTACAATGCAAATATTTATCTTATTTATTCATGTTGTAGTTGTTGGCTTTATACAAAATTTGGAGCCCCTCTAAAATTTTGGGCCCTGTGCATTGGGCTGCCTACACCTGGTGATATCCGGGCCTGGTGGTACTTAATGCAAAATTTGAGTTTATCATGTTGCTTTATGTGTTTTAATTTTTTACTCGAGTTTATTAATATGTTATTGTTAGGGTAGCATTGTTATGATGTTGGATTGCTAAACTTATGATTGTGGAATGAAATTGGATAACGATCTGCTAGGGTCTGGTTAAGCGTATGTTTTTTTAGTAGAAGCTAAGAAACTCAGGCCATTCTCGATTTGCCTTAAATCAATATCATGAGTTCATGACAGAAAGTGATCCCAAGACTTAAAATCCTTTTTAGGCTTCTTCATTTTCTCTTTGTCAAATGTGGACAGTTATTGTCACTATATGGATTCATATATTGCATTCAACTATGAAATAATAAGGGACTGTTATGAAGCTTTTGCTTTGAGATATCTCTGATAGCCTGCTTAGGTATGCTCTTGTTGAGAACCATCTCGATGATGATTGTTCCATGAAGTCTTCTAGTGTTTTCCTTTTCAAGATGGTGTTTGGTGCATATAGGTTAATTTGGGTTACATTATATCTGTAATGGGTCAAATGAGTAAAGTTACTTAATCTAGCTAAAATGGAAAAGGAGGTATAAGTTGATCAAGGTGTATGTATTGAGAAAAGCAGCTAGTTTGTTTTGCTGAAAATGTTACAAAAAGAATAGAGAAAATTTAACTGTAGAATCATTTTTGCTTATAAGTTTTCTTAGATTAGCTGGGCATTATCGGCTTATCGCCGATGTATACAAGACATTTAAATATCACATCTCCTTTAAGGAAATTGACATAAAAGAATTTGAAGTATCTTTGAAGTGACGAACAGGATGAGTCATTTCAGGTATTAGGACATTAATTGAGAAGAGCTTCTATACTTTTGTTCCTCACTATTGCATCAGACTTCGGTATGTAAATAATGCAAGTACTTGATTCACATGTATTTGAACCCTGTTTCTTACTAGAAATTCCACATGATAGCATATTGACATAATCACATCTATAATTTTTCATGTTGGTGCATAATCATCAATACTGTCGTTGAGCACCTTAATATCTACGCAAGAAATAGATCATAAATAGTGTACCTCTGGTTTTGAGTTCTATTTGACGCTGTTTAATGGTCACCGTATTTATCACCGCGAGCTCAACGTCAAACCAACGTCTCTCTCCACCACCGAATCCACCACCAAACAAGTGTAAGGTGTAATAAGACTATCAGCTCACCACCCAAACATACCCCACTTAAACAATATACTCACACACAATTCTTCCACAACATGGTGGTGCAGATCACTGAAGTTCTCACAAAAGGTGAAGGATAACTCGGTGGTGGGTAACGCATAACGCTTTGTGGGTTTGGGGGAGGGGTACAATTTACTCGACTCACACAATCTACGTTGTCACTAATGTAGTTTTGTATATGCTCTTGGCGAGATTGAGATCTCCCTAGGCTTTATATCTACTTTGGGCATGTTTGGCAAACAATATTAATGCATGAAACCTCATCATACACCATAGTATACTAAAATCATATTTATTACTAATATATTCAGTAACTTTCTTGTAATCATTTTTGGCATGCTGATATGCTTTTTAGAAAACTATAACTTCCTCTAATAGAGTTCAGTTTCTACTCCTTGGTAACCATTCCTTGTTAACTCAATACATATGTAATTTCCACCACCTCACCCATTTTGAAGTGTACTTTTGAAAGTTCAAGGAAATTCGCCGATAACCATTGCAACATAGTACAAATATATTTTTTCAATTAATTAACGAAATACTCTAACCATTACAACACAACACAACATATATAGGCAAGCATATCCGTACTATCCAGCCAGAACAACAAATTCAAACAACACGCTATCTAGCCAGTACGGTGAATTCACACAACAACAAACATACACTATCTGTAGTCCTACGGAAAAATCAATTGTATGATTTGTATCATAGATCTTCAAAGTATGTCCAACTTGAATAGGTTTTTTTGGCAAGAGCTGACCTCATTGATACACGAATTCACAACTAGAAGCTCACATGTTTTGGCCGCGATGGGAAAAAAATATCAAACAATAGACGACAAATAGATAATTACTTCTATAAAAACATAGACCTCACAAAACTCTAGCAGATTTCATTTCAATCCCAACCATAAGTTCTTTAGCAATTCAACAACACTACAGCGCGATGCTAACAATAACTAGAGTAATTTATAAAAAATACATCCTGATACTCTAATTTAGCATTAGATACCGCCAATAACATATAACATAAACTAATAGGTTAAACCACCATTACTCCACAAGCATCATATCCAACATTAAAATTTACCAACATTCCTTACCCATATGGCCTGTATAGTAATAGTTCAGTTGGTAAATTGATAAAAATTGGTCCGTACTCGTAAAAGAAGTAAAATATTAATTTACTTAGGTAATTAGTTTTGGGCTAAAGGCACCATAATATATCATACTTGTCACTTGCACCTTTTATATGTATCAGAACAATTTTTTTGTCTTTATTATGTACTAAACTTGATTTTATTATGTACTAAACAATTTTTTTGTCTTTATTATGTACTAAACTTGAGGGGCAAACTGACAAAGGTGCGAGTGACAAGTATGATACATTACGGTGCCATTAGGCAATTAGTTTTCTATAACTTTATATTTATTGGAAGAAAATAATGTTGATATCACTAGAAAAGATAAATAGGTACATTTAGCATTATTCTTTGTTCAAAGTGACTTATTCCTGTCAAATCTCCCATCCCACATCGACCAGAAGAAGAAGTTATGACTAGTTTATATATGGTCGCCAAGCGGCTATGATTGTCCCTTCGGGGACATCCGATAAAATTGGAACGATACAGAGAAGATTAGCATGGCCCCTGCGCAAGGATGACACGCACAAATCGAGAAATGGTCCAAATTTTTTTCTCTATCGTTTTCACGATTCACACGAACTCTAAACTATGACCCGAGCTTTTTTTTGGACAGCTTGGAATAAGTTTTTTTATTTTATTCATTTGAATTTAAAAAAATGTTATGGTAGTTAAGAGGGCTTTTCTTATTAGCTCGTTGCGTTTTCTAAATGCGATCAGTTCCTTTGTCAGTTTGGATATTGTTTGTTCTAGCTTATTTGATGGGCTTATGAGCTTATTGAACGATAAATTTATAAGCTCATTTGTAATGGCTTATGAGCTTATCCACTTGAGCTTCATAAGCTTTCAAGCCATTATAATGGGCTTATCAGATTTTCAATAAGCTCATAAGCCCGTTAAATAAGCTAACACAAACACCCAGTAAGCTGTTTATCATAGGCTCTTCACATCAGCTTATATAAGGGTGTTGTTCTGGTTCAAATATGAGCTTATATAATTTTGGCTTATATATGATAAGCTTGTTTTATTTTTTTTGGCTTATTTTCAGCTTATTTTCTGGTTTATGAACTTCTTTTTCATCTTAAGTCATAATAACCTCATAAGCCAAAAAATATAGGTTTATATCATATAAGATCATAAGCTAATATATAAGCTAAAACAAAGACCCCCTAAATGACCTGCCCTTCTTGGTCATTTTACCATCATAAGCTCGTGAGCGAAATATAACGCTATTTGAGAAGGTGTGTTTTGAATATAAATCCTGTTTCTCTCTAAAAAGATTAAGCCTTTAAATAAGCTAATTGTAACAAAGTATAAATTTTCAGCTTTTGTTTGCTATTAATTTGTAACACTAGGAGAGGAAAACTGCATTTTATTACGTTGCAGTAAGATAAATTCCTATAAACCTGCCGCATATACTCCTCATACAACACACTGTTGCCGTGATCGGCAAAATTCGATATCTTCAACCGTTTGTGGTAAGGGTAACTTTTGCTTCCCTATTTGATTTTTTTGCCTGTGTATAATCGCGGGTGGAGATGTTATTGCTTGCATCTTTGGCAAAAGTCATAGTTGCTTAGGGTTATCGTGTGTTTGTCAATCATTTGAGTTCAAAGTACTCACAGGTGGGTGTAAGTGTGTAACTTAGATCTGTCAGTTGACTATCTTTGATTTTTTTATTTGATTTTTTTTTTTTTCACTTTAAGCACTTGCATTGTGTATCTCATATCAGTTTGCTGTGTGAGAATTTTTAGCTGGTTTAAATAAAAGGTTGGCGATAGGTGGTTTGAGAAGGGTTAAATTGGGTAGGTTTTAAGTAAATATCTATAGAGGTCGGGTGAGGATGCCCGACAAACACTCTTTATCTTTCATTTTTGACTTGATAACCAATGTGTTCTGTGATCACAGAAGTATATTATAACAATAATAATTTAAACTTTTTTAGCGGTTTGGAAGGTTTTATGCGTTTGAGTATATTTTGGATGACTTTTAACTCAATCAACCTGGTCGACTCATTTGAGATGTTTCTTTTGAAGTTAAATGTTCATCTGGTCCATTTGTAAATCAAATGGTCGAAACTCTTCTATCAAATGGATTGAAAGGTGCGATCATAAACTTTTTCTGAATTTAGTATTGTTATGTTGGCTTATGAGGTTAGTGTAATAGCTCTAGTGCTGTGATGGTTTGAAAGAGTTGCATATAAATATGTCAATTCTAGGCAATTGTTAGGATAATAGTTGCGCCTCTAAATTTAAACGATTACATATGCCTAAAGAATGAAAAACACAACCCAACTATTGAAATACAAAGAGAGCTCAATCACATTTTGTTATGTTGCAGTACAGGAGCTAAAGCTAACAAAGATTATCCTAGAACATGTGGAAGCCATAATCAGCACTGATACTGTGGTTGATTTCTTCAATCATTTGTGGTCAGTAAGTTGATTGCTTTTACCATTGTTTTGGTAGCAAAATGGTGGTTTCTGCAGATTGGCGTAACGGGCCAAAACTGCTACGGTTAGCAGGCCGTGTTGGATTATCTCAAATATTATTTTGTCCATTTAAAGAAGTGCTTACAGATTTTAACTTTCTTACATATGATTAACCAAAGCAATCTATTACAAGTAACTTGTATGCAGTAAAATACACCTTGGGCAACTTTCAGCTCATATGACCTTTTGACCCGTTTGACCAATTTTCTTTTTAACTTTTATCTTTTGATTTTACCCATTTGACATTTTAACGACAATACATAACCTACATCAGTCCATTGATAGGCAAGTAAATTGAAATAGTCAACTCTTGTGTTGGGCTTCTTGCCTCTGCATAATTTTCCTCTCGGCCAGTTTGTTCCTTGGGTTATTGATGCTTGTTTAGTATCTAATATTTGTTGTTAGCCTGATCCCCAAATAGTTAGCTCAGTAATGCTTTGGTTATTGGTCAAACCGGTCTTAGTTCGTCTTAGACGCGCAATCAACTCATTGAGGTCGCAGCAACCAGATGGCCTTCAAGTTTGCCTTGGCGCACGCGGAGAGGGGCCTTTGCATGGACTAGTGGAGTCGTTGAGTAAAAAGTGTTAGATAAAATTAGACTTGTTGCTGATGTATACCGATGCAACAAGCTCTTTCCTTGATAGTTAGGGGCCTATCAACCGATCAACGTATTAAGTGAAAGGTAAAAACCTGGAAAGAAACCTATGATCACGTATGTCCTTATATATAGAAATTGGTGTATGAATTAAAAAAATATGATGTCCTATCTTTATATTTATTTGTTTGTAGAGGTAATCGAGGTATTTGCCTTGCAAAACTTTTATATTGATTGCAAGACGGATATAAGAGCTGAGTACTCTTCTATCTTGATGGTTGAGGTAATTGGCGTATCTACCTTCAAAAAAAGTTATTTTGACTGTTTCATGGCGGTTACAGCTGCATAGTCTCGTGGAAGTGACCAGTTTGATGCAGACGATATCTTTCTACATGCTAAAGGATCCTTGCACGTGATTTGACAAATTATCTTATGGTGTATGGATGAAACTCTGATCACAAGTAGCTCTACTGCTTTGTCAGAATTACAGGTTGTTCGCAAGGATATTATTGGCTAGTTGAATACTTTTCATGTGTACCGAGTCTGGATTGTTAACTTTTTATATTGCAGTTTCTGTGGGTATAAAATCATCCCCATCACGCATCTTCTCCATATGCTAGAAATCGCATAGGCTAATATAGAGATTCATAGTTTCTTTAGACAAAACTATTTGTAATCAAGTTGAGCGGCATCTGTTGACTGAACTCTTTGTTGAGATAAATAGTTGCTACATTTAGTACCAACCTCACTTTGTTTACAGACTCAAAAGTTGCCTATTGGAGGAGGCCAACATCGCTAAAGAAGATATTGAACATTACCGTGTTATTATTTTCTTGAACGAAAAACTAACAAACAATCACGTTTACGCACACCTTTGTTCCATGCGGGACTTAATGCTCAACCTTTGGCAAAGGAACACCATAGATACACAAATGTTTTAGTTTCTTTTATCAAATAAATTACCTTTTTTCAATAGCCATCTGTTCATCCGCATGTTACTCGAGCTTTCTAAAGACAAAGTTCATTGCAGAATTTCCAAAATGAGCAACTAATATTGGTTCTGCTAGAGCTTGTATAATTTTTGCAGCTCTTTTTTCATGGTTTGGCTCATCAGAAACTTTCACAATTTCATAATCAGGTCATATGGATCTAAGTGTTTCCAGTAAATTAAAAGTTTAGACATTTAATTGTATTTTTTTAGTTCCAAGTGAATAAATTGTGTCAAATCACTCATCCCACATCGACCAGAAGAAGAAGTTATGACTAGTTTATATATGGTCGCCACGCGGCTATGTTTGTCCCTTCGGGGACATCCGATAAAATTGGAACAATACAGAGAAGATTAGCATGGCCCCTGCACAAGGATGACACGCACAAATCGAGAAATGGTCCAAATTTTTTTCCCCCACCATTTTCTTGCTCGTCGAAAACCAAATTACATCTCAGAAATTTTTTCTTAACCATTTTCTTGCTACCCGAAAAGCAAATACCATCAGACAATTTTTTTTCATAACTTGTCGAAAACCAAATTACATCACAAAAAATTTTTCTTAACCGTTTTCTTGCTCCCCGAAAAGCAAATACCATCAGACAATTTTTTTTTCATAACTTGTTGATTTAAGCTCGAAAATTGATGAAATACCAAGTTATCAGTTACTTGTTCTTAATTAAGTAATTGAAAACTTACAGAAACTAATGTGTTGAATATGATTATGAAAACTAATACAGAACACGTAAACCTGCTATATCCTAAATCTGCTATATTGAAACACAGCGGGAAACCATTAAGATTAGCTATGCTCTTGATCGTTTGTATTGGCTCCAGTTTTCTTATTGCAATTTTGTGAAACAGGGACCACGTATGTTTGAGTCCGTAAGCACGTTTAAAAGCAAGAACGCACAATGTGTGAAGTTGTCACTAAAAAAGAATTAAGATAAAGGCGAGAGAGACTTGAAGAAAAGAGTTGGCGGCGTAGCTGGATTCTTGATCGCCACTATTCATGCTTAAGAAGTCCGAAGGAAGTTATCTTTGAGTTTCTTTTTCATCTTATCCCAACCTATGATTTTATGTTTCCCCTTTGTTCTCGCATCAACGAGTTGTTCCCACCAAGCACATGCTCGGCCCTTTAATTTGATGGCCACCCACTTAACCTTTTTGTTTTCAGGCACATCCTTGAATTCAAACACTTGCTCAACGGTGTTTCCAGTGACAAACTCAACTTTCAAAGTTCCTGAAAAATTGGGAATTTCAACCTTGATGCTTGCAACGCGCGGGCAGGATTAAACCTTGTTATACTCATTTCAGCAAGTGCTACAAAACTCTATAATTTATATTTTATTTGTCCATATTACCATTTTAGTTTGTTTTAAAAAACATTTCACTTGCAACAGATAGAAGTACTCATAATGTACCACTTGTCTTTGAGTAAATATGACATTTTGTCTTTCAGTACGAAGGAAAAGAAAAAAGAAATTTGTTACATGCATTACATATATCATAAAACGCCCAAAAAATGGGGTATAAAAGTTAAAGAAGCTAGTCTACTGATTGCACCAAAATCTGACTTTAGTTTTAAGGTCGGTCGTCGTCTTTGTTACAAGATACATCATGTTCTGAAAGAGCTACAATACAATGAACGAAACAGGAAAAGAACTTGTTCATCCAATTCTAACAAACTTAAATTGCAAAAAATGTTTCTTGATGAACATGTTACAGCTAAAAGAATATTGTTCTTTATGAACATCATAGCAATAAGTGACTGTGTACAAGCTGAATGTAAATAAACATCAGTAACACAACTAGTAGCAATTCATGGATATGAATTTGAAAACGAGCAACGGCAGATTCCCTACAATAGTCCAAGTGCTAATACACATAAAAACGACATGAAATAAAACCTCTTACATGATTGACCAATAGCAGTTCCAACAACTAACACGAAAAAAGTTCCTGAAAAAATACCAGAATTTTGAAAAAATCTGCGGTTTGAAAACAATACCAAAGGGTAGTCCTCAGTGAAACCCGAAACAACAAACAACTTTCAATGCACAATTATAAGTCAATAAAGTTTCGGATTTGCAATCAACCACTAAAAAGCCCATCCCCTCTTGCAAGTTTGTGAACAAATAAGAGAATCGACAGTCCAGACAGATTATATAACCCCCTTTTCCTCCGTATGTATGTGTTTTATAATCACCAAAAGAACTGTGTCATACTATGCTAGGTGGGTCCCCCTCCCAGTTACAAACCGCTCGTGCCCAACGAGTCCTTATACAATCTACCAATGGAGCATGTTGAGTACGTTCGGGTTTCGACACTTCGACGACTTCTTTGCTATCACCACCACCTGAACTAGAACCAGGTAAGGACACGTTAGCCATAAATTCTTCTGGGGTCCACCTTGGAGGAACTGAGACCCGCAACTTCGTTAACCGTGGTCTTTGTACAGGTGTCTCACTTCCCGAACCTCCCAATACTGATTTTGCAATCCCGTTGAAATGGTAAAGGTCAAATACCTTTTTACCCATTAAACCAGTCGAGTCCTTTAACCCTCCTAAGCTTTTGTCTAAATCCAAAAGCACCTGCCAGAATTCGCTCCATACAATAAAACCAGAACCGCAGAGATGATCGACTTTTTCGGCTGGGAGGTTGACTTTTGCATCTTTAAGAACTTGATGGAACCCTTCAACAGAAATAAAGCCGCCACCACCACTTTGATCCTGTGCATCGAATGCTCTACGGATTGTTGTTTCTCGCCCTTCAAATTCGTTTTCATCTTGGACATGTGGGTCAAGAGCGAATAAAACGGTGTAATGAGACTCACTCCCGACAACCCAAATTGGCCATTTTGGACATTTTAATGATTGACCCACTTTACAGAAGTTAAGGGACTCTAATAAAGTGAGAATCCAACTTCAACAGTCGTTAGAATACCTTTAACGAACATGCCACCACCTAAGTCCATTTTTCCGTCAAAAACATTAGCAACGGCCATCCCGGAAAGCAGCAGGTTAACAATTTCCTGATGGCAACAAATTTAAGTTAGGAGGAAAAGTCGTGACTGTGGTAGTAAAAACAAGAATTAGAAGATTGAATGGGTAAGGTTGTTTGGTTGTGCCATGTGCATTTTCAAAGTGACTATTTGATACTAAATAACCAGAATCAAATCATCAGCAGTTATACAACAACAATGCACTACAGGCGCATCTTTACTAGATCATAAACACTTACTTCAAGGATCTACTGCAGGTAAGTGACTAGCAAGAATCTGTATCTTTTGCACATAAATGGAATATGTTTAACATAGTAGTATATACAAAATACTACAGTATGTTTTCTTTCCCCCAAAACTCCCCATTTTGAATTATATACTTTAAGCTCACTGAAATTCGTCGAAATCCATTGCAACAGTGTGAATATTTTATATTGAGTTAATTAATAAATATTCACCTTATTCAATACGACACAAAATATCTCATAAACATATTCGTACTACTCATCAAAAGCGACTCGTTCACATAAAAAAGGGTTTTTAAAAAAAATTTTTTTGGGGGGAAATTTCAAATTTGGGGGAAAGGAAAAAATTTTTTAAAAAAATTTTAAAAGGGAAAGATTGAACAAGTTAAAATTAAATATTTGGAGGGCGTTTTGTTTAAATGGGAAATAGGGGGCAAATTTAAAATAATTTTTCAAAAAATTTTAGGGGGGAAAAGGAAAAAATTAAAAATTGGGGAGAAAAAGGGAAAAAAGAAAGGGATAAAAATTTAAAAAAGTTTAAAAAAATTTGGGGGGGGAAAATTTAAAATTTAAAGAAAAAAAATGAAAAAGGGGTTTTTAAAAAAAAAAAAAAAAAAAAAAAAATTTTTGTTTTTTTTTGTCGGGTTTGGAGTGGGTCAAAAAGGAAAAACAAAAGAAATCTTCCTAATTGGTTGGGGGAAAAAGGGGGAGGGAAATTTTTAAAAATTGAGGTTTGGGTTTGTTTTTTGGGGGGAAAAAAAATGATTAAGTTTTAAATTAAAACCCGTAAAATTTTTCAAATGGTTTTAAAATTTTTGGGGAAAGATTTTAAAAAAATTTCAGGGGAAAAAAGGGGGAAATTTTAAAAGTTTAAAAGAATTTTTTTGTGTTTAAAGTGTTTTAAAAAAAAAATAAATTTTAAAAAAAGTTTAAATTAAGGGTTTTCCCAAAAAGGGAAACCAAAAAAATTTGGAAAAAACAAAAAAAATTTAAAGAAAAAAAAAAAAATTAAAAAGGGTTTAAAAAAAAAAATATTTAAAAAATAAAAAAAAGATTGGAAAAAAAAAAATTTTGGGTTGAAAAAAGGAGGGGTTTTAAAATTTTTTAAAATAAATTTTTAAAAAATTTGAAATTAACCCATCGGCGAATTAAAAATTTTTAATTTTCAAAAAGGGGAAAAATAATATTTAAAAATTTAAAGGGGAAATTGAAAAAAGGAAAAGGTTACGTTGGGGGTTTAAGTTTTGGGAAAAGTTTTTTTTAAAATTTAAAAAAAAAAAGTTCGGGTTTTTTAAAAAACAAAAAAAAAAAAAAAAAATTTTTAATGGGTAAAAAAGGGGTTTTTTTAAAATTTTAGAAAAATTTTTTTTAAAAATTTTAATTTGGGAAAGGGTTTTAAAATTTGGGTTGGTTTTAACGAAAAAGGGGTTTTGGGGAATTTTAATTTTTGGAAAAATTTTAAGAAAATTTTTTTTTTGGGGATTTTGAAACAAACTTGGAAAGGGAAAAAAATTCAAAATTTGAAAAAGAAGGGTTTGGGTTTGGGAAAAAATTAAATTTTTTTTTAATTTCCTTTTTTAAATTTAAAATTTTTGGGGGAAAAACTTTTCCCGGTTTTATATTTCTAAAATTTTTACCAAACCGGGAAAAAGGGAAAAACCCAAAATTTAAAACTTTTTAAAAAACCCGTTTCCGGGTTTTGGGGTTTTAAATTAAATTTATTTTCTTTTAAAAAAATTTTTGGGAAAAATAAAAAAAATTTCCCAAAACAAATTTAAAATTTAAAAAATTTTTTAAAAGTTAAAAATTATTTGGGGTTTTTAAAATTTAAATTTTTATTTGAAATTTTTGGGGTTTTTTAATTTAAAATGGGGAAAAAAACTTAAAAAATTTTTTTTTAATCAAATTCAAGGGAAAATTTTGGTTTTAAAATTTGAAAAGGGTAAAAGGAATTTCCCAAAAATGGGGATTTTAAAAATTTTATTTTAAACTAAAATTTTTTTTAAAAAAATAAAAAAAAAAGGGTTTTTCCTTTTATGTTTGGGGTTTTTTTAAAAAACCAAAAATTTTTTTTGGGTTTAAAGGGATTTGGTTTAAATGTTTTTGGGAAGTTTTTTTTTTATAAAATAAGGGTTCTTTTAACAATTGGGGTTTGTAGGGGGCTTTTGGAAATTGTTTGGAAAAGGTTTAAAAAAATTTTAAAAATAAAGCCCAAAAGGTTTTTTTTTTAAAAATGTTTTTAAAGTATTGGTTAGAAAGTAAAAGTGGGTTTGATTATTTTTTTGTTTTTAAAATTGAGGGTTTAAAAATAATTTAATAAAAAGCTTTTAAATTTAATTTAAAAACTTATAAATTATTTTTAAATTTTAATTTAATTAAAAATCAAATTTTTTCAAAAAAATTTTTTGTTATTAAAATTTTTATTTCAAACATTTACCCAACCAGATTTTTTTTCCCATTTTTTTGGGAAATTTAAAACAATTTAATTATTTAAAAATCCGGGGTTTTATTTTTCCCAAGTTAAGAAAAAATTGTTAATTTTGTAAAGGAAAAAATTAGGTTTGGGCAAAAATGAAAAAAAAAAAGAAAAAAGGGGGAAAAGTTAAGGGGCCCTTTAAAAAATTTTGGGGAAAAAAAAAAATTTAAAAAATTTTTTGCATTTAAAAACCCAAACAAAAATTTTCCGGTTTTCTTTTTGATTTAAGGTTCCTTTTTAGTTAAATTTAGTTTTTTTTAAATTTTTTAATTTTTTTCAAAAAATTTTAAATTTTATAAAAAAATTTTAAATTTTTGAATTCCATTTTTTTTGACTTTTTGTCCTTTTTTTAATGTTTTTTTTTTTAAAGAAAACCCCCCTTTAAATAAAACCCTTTCCCTTTAAATTTAAAACAATTTTTTTTAATTTTTTAAAAACAATTTTACTTTTTTTTGGGGGGAAAAAAACCAAAAAAGGGCCTTTTTAATAATTTTAAAAAAAACTTTTGGGGAAATTTTTAAAATTTTTTTTTAAAAGGAAATTAAAAAATGGGTTTTTTCTTCGGGTTTTAAGAAGGAACCCAAATCCAAATTTTCAATTTTCCCCCTTCCCTTTTAAATTGACCTTTTTCCCCGGGTTTTTTTTTTTGCTTTAAAAGGGGTTTTTTTATTTTTTTTTTTTCCCTTTTTTTGGGGTTTTTAAATTTTTTTTATTTTAAAATATTTTTTAAAATGAATTGTTTTCGTTCCCAATTTTTGGGTTTTTTAAAGATTAAGTTTTTTTTAAAATTTTTTAAAAGGGTTTAAAAATTTTCCCCGTTTTTTGTTTTTCTAAAAATGGAAAATAAAAATTTTTAAATAATTTTTTATTATATTTTTTTTTGGATTTCCAAATTAAACCCTTATTTTTTAATTAAAATCAAAAATTTAAATTTTAATTACTTTAAAAAGTCAAAATTGGGAAAAAGTTTGTTTGGGTCAATAATTTTTTTTTTAAAATTTTTTTTCCCTTTTCCCTTTTTTTAAATTTTAAACCGGTAGGATTTAAAAAATTTTAATTTTTTTGGGCGGAAAATAAGGGGACTGTTTTTTTGGGGGGAAAAAATTTATTTTTGGTTTAAAAAAAAAAAAAAAAAGGGAAAAAAATTTTTTGGGAAAAACCCAAAAAGGTTTTTTTTTTTTTTAAAGTAAAAATTCAGGGAACGTTGTAAAAAAAGCCAAAAAAGGGACTTTCATTTTAAAATTTGGTTTAAATTAAACAAATGATTTGTTTTTCCTTTTTTGGGAAATTTATTTTTAAACTTTTGTTTCCAAATTTCCAATTTTCAAAAAAAAAAATTTTTTAAATTTAGCCTTTTCTTTCCCAACCCCTTTTTGGGTTAACCCTTTTTTAAAGGGGTTTTTTAAGGTTAAAAAAAATTCCAAAACCTAAACCCCAAAATTTAAAAAAACATTTTTTTTCCCTTTAAAACAAAAACCCCCAGTTTTTTGGGGGTTTCCTCCCCCCCCTTTTTTTAAATTTTAATCCCTTTTTAAACCATTTTTTGATTAATTTTTAGTAAAAAATTTTTTTTTCTCCTTATTTTTTTTAAAAGCCCATTCTTGACATATATCCATCGTTTCCCTTTTTGAATTAAAAAGTAAATCGTTATTTGGGGTTTAAAATTTGGGTTGAAAAGAAACAAATTTTTTACCTTTTTTAAATTTTAAACTTTGATTTAATTTTTAAAACCCAATTAAATTTTGGAAGTTTTCCAAACCCAAACTTTTGTTCAATGTTTGGTTAATGGGAAATTTTTGTTACCAATTTTCCCTTGTAAATTTTTTTTTTAATTGGGAAAGGGGTCAAAAAATTTTAAAATAAATTTTTCTTTTTCCCTTTTTTTTTTTCTTGTTGAAATTTTTTTTTTTTCCCCAAAAAACAAAAAATAAATTTGTAACCCTTTTTTTAACTTTAAAATTTTTTGAATTATTTTTTAAAGGGTAAAAGTCTTTCCGGGGTTTAAATTTTTTCCTTTAATGGAAGTTCCCAGTTTTAAAAAAACCTTAAAGTAAAATAAAATTTAAAAAGGGGTTTAACCCCAAACAAATAAAAATTTTTTAAAAAAAACGCCTTTTAAAAAAACTTTTTGAATCAAATTTCAAAATTTTTTAAAATTTTTATTCCAAGCCAATTTTCCAAGGAAAATATTTTTTAATTTGTTTTTCCCCTTTAGCCCATTTTTAAAAAACCCTTTTTTTGGGTTTAATTAAATTGTTTTTTCCCGGGTTGAAGTTTTAAAAACCCAACAATTTTAAATTAACCCTCCCCCTTAAAAAACCCCTTTTTATTTAAAAAAATTATTTTTAAATCCCCTTAAAACCCAAAAAAAAAACTTCTTCTTCCTTTTATTTCCTTGATAACCTGATTTGCCTTTTTCTTTTTGTGCTTTAATTTCCCCGTTTTCCTTATCCTTTGTTATTAGATAAGAATTTGCCCTTTTTCCCCTATTTTCCCCCTTTATTTTTTAAACGGGCCCCAAATTTTAAAGCTCCAAAAAAAATAATTTAAAGTTAACTTTTAACTTTTTTGGGTAAACTTTATTTTAATCACCTAATTTAAAAAACCCTCCCAAACAATTTATTTCACTTTCCTTAAGATCATTTCCCTTAATTAAAAAATTTAAACAAAGTTTTTATTGAAACATTTATTTAATTTATAATTTTGTTTTTTTTTTTTTCAAATTTTCCTTTTTGTTTAAAAAATTTTTTTTTTCCCGAAAAGGGCTTTTAATTTTAAAACCCTTTAAATTTTTGTTTCCCTTTTTCCCCCAAATTTACCCTTTAAATCCCAAATCATTTGATCCAAAAATTATTCTAGAACCCAAGTTTTTTTCCCAAAAACCAATTTTTTTTAAATTTTAAAAATAAGGGGTGGAAAAAAAATAAATTTTAAAAAGGGAAAATTTTTAAAAATGGGTTTTTGGATTTAAAAAAAAAAAAAATTCCTAGGGAAAACCTTTTTACTTTTTTTTTGGGTTTTTACCCCTAACCCACAAAAAAAATTTCATAATAATGCAAAGCCCCAAAAAAAAATTCCATTTAAAAAAAAGGGGTTTATTACCTTAAAGGATCAAAAAAAACCTTTTTTTAAATTTTTTTTTTGGGGGTTTGGTCCCTTTTTTTGAAAAAGGCAAAGGGTTATTTTAAATTTTTCTTTTTTTAAAATTTTTTTTTAAATTGGTTTTACAAATTTCCCCAATTTTATTTTAATTTTAAAATTTTTAAAACCAAAAGTTTTCTCATACAAAAAAACCCCTTTTAACTTCACCAAAAAATTTTCACTTTCCCAAAAAATTTTTTGTTAAAAAACATAAACCAAAATTTACCCCAAATTTTTTAATATAAACTTAAAAAAATTTTTAAAAAAAAAGGGTTTTTTTAAAAATCCCTTTCAACTTTTTTGTTTAAATTTCAAAAATGTTTTAAAAAAAATCTCAATTGTTTTTTTAAAATTTAATTTTTTTTAAATTTTTGGGGGTAAAAAAAAAAAAATTTTTTTTTTAAAAAAAAAAATTTGGAATTAACAAATTTTTTGGCCCGGTTTAAAAAAAAACGGGTCTTTTAAATTTTTAAAAAAGTTTTAATTGTTTTAAAAATTTTTAAGGAAAAATTTTTAATATTTGACTGAAATTTAAATTTATTTTGTGAAAGCCCAAAAATTTTTATTGAAATTTTTCCCTTTTTTAAAAAATTTAAAAGTTTTTATTATTTGTAAAGAACCTTTAATAAAATCAAACCAATTTAAATTCTAAAAATTTTTTTCCATAAATAAAAAATAAATTTTACTTTTTTCCCCAACTTTTCCTTTTTTAAAAAAATTGAAATTAAATTTTTGGGGCCAAATTTAAAATTAATAACCCTTTTAAAAATTTTAATTAAAATTTTTTCAATTTTTAATGTTTTAAAATTAATTTTAAAAACATTTTTAAATACGAAATTTTTTAAAATTAATTTTAAATTTAAAGTTTAAAAAATTTGGGGAAATTACGAAATTTAAAATTGAAAAATTTTTAAAATTTTAAAGGGAAATTTTTTGGGGAAAAATTTAAACAAAAAAAATTTTCTTTAAAATTTTTTTACTTTTAAAAAAAAACTGGGTTTATTTTAAAACCCTTGGAAAATTCCCATTTTCTAAATTTTAATTTAAATTTTTGTTAATTTAAACTAATTGGGGTTTTTTGGGGAAAAAAAAAAAAATTTTTTTGGCCTTAAAAAAAAAAAATTAAGGTTTTTTTTAAAAGGGTTATTAAAAAAAAAAATAAATTTATAAAAATTTTTCTAAAATTTTAAATTTTTTTTACAAAAATTTTATTTTTTAATTATAGTTTTTTTTTTTTTTTAAAAAAATTTTTAAAATTTTTTTTTTTAAGGGTTTTAAAAGGTTTAAATTTTTTTTAAATTTTAAAAATTTAATTAAATATACTTAATTCTAACACAAATTAAATTCAAAAATTCTACTAAATTACTTAATTTATCTTCATTAAAAAAATGTTTTTGGAAATTTCTTTCCTAAAAGTTATGATTGTGAGTTTAAATTTTTTTTATTCTATGTGTTTATAACAGATTGAGATTTGAAAATTATTTTAAAATTTAAATAAAGATTAATTTGAGATTATTATTGAGATTAAAGGAAATTATTTGTAATTTTGTTTTGGTAATTTTTATTTTATGTAGTTTAATGCACAAATTAGGTTTTAAATTTTAATTTAATTTTAATTTAATAAGAACTAAATGATAAATTTAATATTGGAAAATTACTTTAATGTGTTGGTTAACATTTTAAACGATTGGATGGTAATATTTTATGAGTTATTTATTGAACCAAAGTTCAAAGATTGATTAGGTTAAACGTTAATGGCAACGTATTTTCAGTTTAAATAAATATGTTGATTTTTATAAGTTTCAAATTAAACATGGAAAGAAAATTACAAATGTCTGAAGAAAAAGGGATGAATATAAGGTGGGAAATAAATGGAAATAATAGAAGAAGGTAAACAAAGGAAAAATGGTAAATGGTCAATTTAAAATTTGGAAAAGGTTTTCGTAAATATTTAAGTGGTTAATGAAAAGCGAAATGGGAAATTTTGGGTGCTATGATTGGAAAATATAGATAAGGAAGAGAAAAATGGAAGGTAGAAAGTTTGAAAATAGGTTGGACAGGGAATAAATAAGAAAATTGAATTTTTTGAAAATAAAAGGTATAATGGAGGAAAAAAACTGGAAGGGAAGGTGGAATAACAAGGTTAAAAGAGAGTAAAAGGTTTGAAGGGAGAAAGTTGGAGAGGAACAGTGCGGAAAAAAAAAACAATTTAAAACAAATGAAAAATGTAAAAAATAAAAGGGTGGTGGGGAAATGAAGTGAGAGGATAAAAAAATTTAGGAACAGTAGAAAAAATATATGGTTTTTGGTAACTTTTTAATGAGAAATTTAATAGTGAAGGATATGAATATATTGTGAGCAGAATAAGTTGTTTTATAGGAAAAGGGAAGTATAAAATAAATGATACGGGGTTCAGGCTCATTAAGGTCAGAAGGAATGCGCAATGCGAATGTGAGGAAAAGGGAAGTTAAGAAGAGAATGTTTGAGAATGGAAATGATAAGAAGGAAGGAAAATATGAGGAAAATGAAATGAGGATGAAAGAGTCAGAAAAGATAAGGAAAAGGAATAAGTGATAGGAGAGTTGAAATTTAAATTTTAATGAAAGGAGATGGTATCAATGGGGGAGATATGATGATAACAAAAGGAAAATGAAGTGTCAATGAGATAAAAAGAGAAAATGTACTATGTGAGAGAGAAAATAAGGGCTAGTAACTTTCCGGTGAGAGAGTGGCGTGAGATATCAATCGAGAGATAGTGAGGATAAGAGAGAAAGGCACATAGGAACTAAAGGGGAATACAATGGTAAGCAACTAGGAACTAACTATAATGGTGGAAAACGCAACTCGACGGTATCGTTCATGGTTTACAATTTTCCAAACGAATGGGGGATGGGTAATCTTTGGATGCTATTCAAGAAGTTTGGAACAGTATTCGATATGTATATGGTTCAGAAGCGACTGAGAAATGGACAACGCTATGGTTTTGTTCGTTTCAAACTAGTTGAAGATACGAGTGCTTTGCTGAGAAGATTGCGCGAAATCAAAATAGGAGATGAGTACTTAAAGCTGTTCGTGGCTTTTGATAGGAGGAATACAGGGAGTATAGGTAAGATGGGCAGCAATGGAGCTGAATATACTAGCCAGGTGAGAACAGAGAAAGGGTGGAATGAGAGGACATGGTTCAATAGGATAAGAGACAGTCGTAAATTTGTAGACGTGGTTAATGGAGACAAGCTTGACAGAAGTAAGGAAAGGGGTACAGAGAACCTGAAGGAAGAGCATATGAAACATGAAGAGAAGATGGAAAGACAGGATGAGAAAGAGGATTTCAGAAAGATTGAGGTGGGTGACGAGGAGATTAACATGACAAAATTCAATGAAGCTTACTTGGAGAAGTGAAAAGTATATGTTATCTTAATAAACTCCCAAATTATGTGATGAGCAGGGCTTAAAGAAGGTTGAAATCAAGTTCTTTGGGAGGATTGGAGATCATGTTGATCTTGATACACCGAAACCGCCACAAATATTATAAGTAACATCGATCACGGGTTGCGAAGGTGGGTGCACAAGTTGAGGAGATGGAACAAATACTACACTATACCGTGGAGGCGACATGGGTTAGTATCATTGGGGTACCCGTAACTTTCTTTGGACGGAACAGTGTTTAAGGGATAGCGGCCATACATGGAAGAATTATTGGAGCAGATAATTGTAACATGGAGGTAACCAATCCATGATCGTTGCGAGTACAATTACATACATGGAATAAAGGTCGATAAATGAATCTTTGGTCGTCAAGGTGCTCGGAAAAGAATTTAAAGTTGAAGTAGTAGAGAAGTGGGGATATAATGGAGGCAGAATGGGAGGAGGATGACAATGAATCGGAAAATGAAAATATGTTCACAGAAGAATCAAAGAAGGAGGACAACAGAGATGTGGTGATGTCAGATAATGAAAGTGATGATGATTCCAGCAATGGGGAGTCAGTATCGAATGATGACAAAGAGATTGAAGATTCAGTCGGGTTTTTCGATCAAGGAATGGTGGTGACCGGAACCCGGAAGCCGAGGAGTCAAGATTATCGAGTAACTCAAGAGTTAGCGAGACACACGAGGAGGGTGACATGATGGAAGAGAGAAAGGCGGCTGTGGATAAAAATGAGGTGTCTAGGGAACATAAGGAAAATGAGAATATGTTGGGTGAGGGGGGGAACAATTAATGACCAGGTCACAGGTTACAATAAAAATGACGACGCACAAAACCAACGTAGGTATCACAATAATCAAGATGATATAATTCAAAATAGAGAAGTGGTGGGTCTGGAAAGCAATACTGGACATGAAAAAGTTATGGCAGACGTGGGCCTGGAAAACAATATTGGGCCAAAGAACACTATAGAAGACCCAGTTAGAATAGATACGGTGAATGGGCCAGCAGAGATAAGTAATGTTAATGATGGTGGGCTTAAGGATAGTAAACAGGTTAAAAAATATAGTCGACAGAATAGGATTCTTAATAAACAAACGGTGAAAATCAGTGAAGGAGAATGCAGCAAACGTGGAGAGAAAAGAGGAGATCATCCTGAGACATCGAGTAATACGACAGGAAGTAGAGTGAACAAAAAGAGAAGAGTGTGATGAGGCTGAAGACGAAGAGGATGTGTGTAATAAAAACAACACGGACAAGATTGATTTAGAAGAAGACGAGTTCAAACAACTAAACAAAGAGAGTATGTTCAAGAAGGGGGTAGATGATGGGACATTTACAAAGAAAAAGACTAGCAGAAGAAGCATCACAAAAGCATTTAAAGTAGCTAGACAAATAGGGGTAGAAGGATTGGGGACCGACGTGAAAGGCGTATCAGACGCATATAAAGAATATCATGAAGATGAAAAGGAAGGAAATGGGATATTCATATTCAGAGGCTCAGGTCGGGCAGAATCGGGTAATAGGAGCTGTTCTATTAATATGGATCAAGTAAAGGAGATAGGAGAGATGATAGGGATATCATGAGCAATGGCAGAAAGTGAGAGGCGGAGGGACGAACAAGTGGAGACAGAAAAGAAGAAAGAAGAGGGTGTCGGGAGCGTGGAATCACAGTGAAGGTTCCTAGTATCAGTTCATTTCGTTTTACAAGTTTATGAAGATTATTTCAATTAATATAAGGGGTATAGGAGAGGTGGGAAAAAGGGTGGATTCGGTCGATTATAAAGGAGGAGCGGCGGATGCAATCGGTATACAAGAAACAAAATGTGGTTTGGTTGATGAGTTGTGGGTAGAAGATCTATGGGGAGGAAGGGTTTGGTTTTACTCAATTAGCGGTGAGTGGGAATTGGTGGGATCTTATTAACTGGGATAATGATCATTCTCATATAAAGAGGGTATGGGTGATGAAAGATTTGTCGCGGTTAAAGGTGATTGGAAGGGTAGAAATGGGGATATATATTTAGCTTGTATCTATGGTCCACATGTATGTAGACAAAAGGCATCTTTACGGGATAGGTTATTAGGAATTATGAAAAGACGAATGGTGCTCGTGTATTTTGGAGACCTAAACGTTGTTAGAAGAGTCAAGAGAGGATGAACTCTCAAGTAAATATTAAGGAAGCAAATGACTTTATTAATGAGGCGAAACTTGTCGAGATACCAATGGGGAAGGAAATATACTAGAGTTAGTGATGATGGAATGAAGTTTAGCAAGCTTGACCGATTTTTAATTAATGAGGATTTTGCAATTTATGGGGAATATCTCGGTAGTTGCTTTGGACCGAAAACTCTCGGATCATTGTCCCATAGTTCTAAAGGACGTTGATTTGGATTTCGGACCAAGACCGTTTCAGCTTCGACATATGGTTAGAGGAAAAGGACATTGAACAAGTGGTTAAAGAGGCGTGGAGAATGGAAGTAAGGAGCGACGACAGTTGCGTTTTCGAGGATAAGCTTAAAAATGTGAAAGGGCGCTAAAAATGGAGTAAAGATAGGTTTGGTGCAATTAATGAAAAGATAGAATTTTTCAAGAAAGAGGCAATGAGGTGGGAGTTGGAAGCGGAAAAAAGAATTTTGAACGACAATGATCGAGCAGATGGATGGAGGCAAGAAAGAAATGGTTAGATAAGGAAAACGAATATAGGTGTATGCTTCGACAAAAGTCAAGAATAAAGTGGGATGCGGAAGGAGATGAAAACTCAAAATTCTTTCATTGTTTTATTAAACGAAAGAATAATAAGAGTAATATTAGGGGTTTGATGGTCAACGGGCTTTGGAGTGAGGAGCCATCGGCGATAAAAGCGGAGATTGTAAGACATTACAAGAATTCATTTTCTGAAAGTGTATTAATTCGTCCAATATTTTGTTGTGACCGTATTGAGAAGATAACAGTGGAAGATGCTACAAAATTGGAAAAGGAGTTTACCGAAGAAGAAATCTTGGACGCAATTCGGGGATGTGGAGGAGATAAAGCACCTGGACCGGACGGGTTTAATTTTAAGTATATTAGAAAGTTTCTGAATATCTTGAAACTTGAGTTGGTTAATGCGGTTAAGTGGTTCGGGAATCAATGGAAATATCGAGAGGTGTAATGCATCATTCGTGACCTTAATTCCAAAAGTTCAGATCTGTTGGACTTGGGGATTTCGTCCCATAAGTCTTATAGGTTGCTACTACAAGATCATTGCGAAGGTTTTGGTAGAGAGAGTTAAAAGGGTTGTGGGAAATGTGGTTGACGACGTTCAAAATGCTTTTATTAAGGGAAGATTCATTCTTGACGGTGTCTTGATAGCAAATGAAACAGTCCAGTATATGTAGAAAAATAGAACTAAAATAGAACTTGCAAGTGACTAATAGTTCATGATAGTGAGGGACTTTTGGCAAATGTTGGTACTTAGGCAATAACACATTCGGATAAACATACAGTTTTCAAGGAATTGTGATCATAAAAAGTAGTAGCATGTATCTCCCTCAATGAGTTTATTAAATATTTAAACGAGTAAAAATAGGGCTATAAATTCACCTCAAATGAATGACAATATCAGGAATAAGTGATGGCACGCAAATCGATGAGATGTAACTGACTTATTTAAATAATAGGGCGTTTAGGTCGTGCACCTCATATGATCGAGATGTATATGCATTTTTATGAGTTTATATCACCAATACGCATTACGTTAAATTTTTATATGAAAAATAACCACTTACGTAAGACGTTATATTAAAACTTAAAATTTTTAATTTTCAAAAGTGTCCAACAGCCCAATGTCTAATAGTTCGTATCTCATTTGTTATTCAATGTTTTCCATTGATTCCAATTGGAGGTTAAACTAGGCTGTGAGGTCTACAAATGCATCTTATGGTCCGAGAGCCCATTCGGACTCTAACTGTGGTAAAAACAACCATGAAAATGGTCGTTCTGGACAAATTATAACAATAAAATTTAATTCACTCTTAAAAAATATCCAAGTGCTCAACTTTACAGATCATTATCTCATTCGTTATTTAGTATTATTAGTGCAAACCAATTGGGTTGTAAAGCGTGTTGGGAGATCTAGAGAAGTCTTTTACTGACCATATAGCGATTTCGGACTCTAACCCGCTAAACAATGGGCGCAAAGTGGTGTAGACAGGATGTTTTTAATAAAAAACTGGTTGTTTCGGCCAACTTTCGAGAGACTTAACTTCCTGTTTGTTAACCCTTTTGACGCGGGTCCAGACTTTTTGAAAACAAAGCTGCGATGACTAAAAAAGACTTTTTACAAAATTTGCAGTTTTGATTCTAGGTGCGATAAAAACGGTCTCGAATATGGCACCTTGCAAAGACAGTTTCAAACTAGGTAAAAATTTCAGTTTTTCTGCACTAGTTTAGATTTTACCCGATCTTTATAGGATCGTAACTTATTCGTTGGAGCTCGGTTTTAGTCGATTAAAGTTGCCGTGTTTATAGAGGCATGTCCTCTATATTTCCATAACTACCGCTGTTTACCAATCCTAGTCTAGGGTGTTCGTAAAATGGCTCGAAGAGGGTCACTTGGCTAAGACTTCACATAAAATCATGATTTTTCCGACTTTATAAAAAAATACGAGTTCTCTTTCGTTCGACCTAGATTTCGAATATGATACTTTATTATTATTATATTTAAGTGTAGTAACGATTATATCAAACGCAAGTTTTCTTTAAGCGCCAAAATCCAATCCGCGACCTACATAACGTAGTTGGCCACATATTTGACAAACATATTTTTAAACATGTTACACTTACGAAGTCCTAGATTTTGAACAAGTTATACTACTATCAATATATTTCAGTGTAGTGTCGAGAGTTTTAGAAATTATAAATTTTAGGTGCCGAAATAAAGAGGACGAGACCATTAACATGTTATATACATTTTGGGTTCGAAAAACACTTTTAAAGGCAAGAGCATATATTAGTGATACAAATTCAGTATGTATGATATATGTAAGTAGTAAATGTATATATGAGATAGGACTCAAGTGCTTACAAAGGAATGATGAGATGATCGAGAAAGCTTGCAAAATAAACCCGAAAACCTATCTTTTAACTTGAATACCCAAGCTTCTCCAACCCTTAAACCCAAAAATATTTCAATAACTAGTAACCAAAAGTATTTTTGCTCTTCCGTTGATTGTTTTCTTGTGGTTGTTTGACGTGGGTCAAAAAAGAGGAGAACAAGCAAAAATTTTGAGATCTTCTTCTTTGCTTCTAGTTGTGACTTGTGGTTGAATGTGAGAGTGAAATTAGGAGAGGTTTGTGTGTTTTGAGACTTATAACAAATGAGGGTATTACCAGTTCTCATATCATCATCAGCCCAAGTATGGTCTTTGTCAGGGGCGGCTGCCCCCACAAACCTTCTTACGACAATGGTAGTTTTTTCGGAGAAGATGACTAGTTTTTCAAATTGCCCCCAAGAAATTATAAATAAAAACAAAGTTTCAACAAAGAGATGGTTTTCGCCCGGTTGTTTTGTACGCTATGTTGCTACACAGATGATTAGTTGTTAGAAAGTTTTATTTAAGTTGTTTTCCCCTAAAAATGAACTCTACTAATTTAGTGTATATACTAAACTTGTATTGTTTAGAACTCCAATATATTGAAATCATTAAAAGCTTTTTAAGATTATATATATATCTTAGCTATCATATAAATATTAATTTATTCGAATGTAGACTTGGTAACAAAGAATACAAATTGGGATTTTTGGGCTCAAATGGAAGCCAAATTGAATTCTGTTTGGTTCATAGTAAATTTGTTTCATTTCAGTTTGTCATTCAAAAACCCAACTCGAAGTCGATATACACCTTTAAGTTTTGCCCCCACATAGATTCTTTTCTTATCGCCCAATATAATAAACACCTAATTAGGCTAGGCTATATTAGAAAAATACATGTTGGGAATGGTTTTCTACTGTTGGACGTGGGAAGGGTCACAGGAGACAAAGACGTTGTTTACTTTAGTTCAAGATCCAAGGGTAAATGTAAAAGTCTCATGTGTTTTTGTGTTTTGGTCAAACAAATTGAAAAAAAAAAAAAAAAAAAAAAAACGTAATATAAAATGGGTAATAGGAGGAAGCGGCACATGCTTAAAAAGAAGTTAGCAGCATGGCTTTTCAAATATAAAATTTTGTGGAAGAGGGTTATTAAAAGGTGTGGTATGGTCTTGTAGCTAGAGGCAAGAGTTCAAGTAAAATACTAGTAGCTCATTAACGTAAAAATGTAGGAGACCGTTAGATTCGTTGACTTTGACTTGATCAAGGTTCACAATTTATGTGGCAAATTTGCAAATTAAATGAAGTTTTTTTGCCTTGAATTTTTGGTGAAGGGTTATTTTAGTACTTTTACACTACTTTTGCATTTAAACATATTGAAAGTTCCAAACTTTGCATCAAAAACAGGATTAAAAATATCTACTTATTTTTCTGTGTCGATATGGTACCTATACTTCATTTTTCCAGCACTTGTCCTACCTGTCACCTACGTGTCTTGCCAAGTCAGTTGTGGGTGTGTGACGTGGCCATTAAACTTGAATTATTACCGTTGCCAACATCATCTACCTGTATATAAACACAAAAACCTACCTTTCCAACCCTAAATTGTACCCCCAAATCAAATTTTATCCCAGTTGAATCATTTGTTCATCATCTTCAACCTCCAACTGGGTTAGACCAATTCCCACTCCATTGCTTCTTTTGACTTGCACATGGGAGAGAACCTCGCGCACCCCGCCAACCCCGCTAGAAGATTTCTTTCTTTGCCCTAATCCAAGTGTAAGCAAAAGCATTCATCTTTGGTTATTTACATTGTGTTTATGCTAATTTTGTGTTTATAGGATTCTGGCAACCAATGCCGATTTTACTTTTTTCTTGATCCTGAGCTTCGTTATGGTTACTATAGAACTGAGATGCATAGTCTCTACACTCAAGTCCAACAGCTAAGGCGAGAAATGCAAGTGCAAGAATTCACATATAGGTCAAGAATTCGTGAACTGGAGGTGGAACTCAATGAGAGAACTAGCACTGGTGAATGCTACAAGAAAGCAGTGATTTTCTTTACTATTGTTGTGTTTGTTATGTATTTCCTAACTTAATGATGATAAGGTTTGCTGGTATGGCTTTATCTAGCTGTTAGGATTGTGTCTTAAGCATGTCAAGGGTAGGCTTTTGTGAATCTAGATGTTAGGATTGTGTAATGGATGTAGTTAATCTTGTATCAATGACAATGCGGTTGGCTTTTGTGAATCTTGTGATAATGCTTTTGTGTTTTGTAAGTTATGTGCTATGTAATGGGTCAAAAGTGAGGGTCAAAGATATTTTCTTGTTATAGGTCATAAGTGAGGTCAATGCAAGTCAAACGTAGATAACCAAATCACATTCAATTACATTTACATTGTAGGTGAGACATTAATACATTGGGTAGTTTCTTTGGCATTTATATCCACACTATAACACACCTCATATTTTCATAATTAAGAAAGTCAAACAAGTGATTAACCCTTTTTAATCCACCTTAACAATGAGCTCCAAACCTGATGAATCTGTGATATATATTTCATCTGATTCTGCTGATGAATCAATCAAGTCTTTGAACTAATAGCTCCAGTGCCTTGGAGTTATTGCTTTCCTCCCGGTTACTATGATGATGTTCAAAAGCCACTAGCTATTGAAGCCAAAAGTCAACGATGAAAAGGTCAAAAGTCGAAGCTAGTGGCCCAAGTGCGGTAAAGAATTATAGTGCTAGGACTAGCGCTAATCGACTTGGGAGGATATCAAAGGTAAGAAATTTGGAATCAAAAGCCATCCGAACGATTCTGAGATAAAAAGGGCAAGCGAAAAAACATCTTGCCTAGTTGTTCAAGATGTGGTATGCAAGGTCTCTTTTGTTGGTAGTTTATGTTTCATGTCAATGAATCTATTCTAGTTATTCAGATGGGTTAACACCCAAAGACTATGTGTGTAATGACTATCTATGTGTGTAATGACCGTTTATGTAATTACTATGTATGTGTAATGACTATCTCTTTGTTGGTAGTTTATGTCCATGTTTCGTATGTAATGCCATGCAATATTCATCAATTAAAGCAAAACAAAAGACATGCCATGCAATATAAAGATCTTGTCAGCATTACTAGGTCCCAAAACATATTGTTTTAAGTGGTACCATCCACATGCCACAATTAAAGTGGTCCAAGGAAACATGTCACTTCTAGGATAGATAAAAAAACATACAATTAAAGTGGTCCAAGATACCCACTACTTGGTGTCTAACAAAGATATATTTAAAGAACATTTGGGTCTTCTTCCTTTTCCGATCTTCAATCAATCGATACACCAAGTGCGATGTCGGGGTGTGTCCAGGAGCATTGGGGTCTTCCTTCCTCTTTGATTCCCGATCCTTTTAGATGGTCCCCAAGTCCTCTCTTTCTAATTAGTCCAAGTCTTGTTAGGTCTAGATCCTTTGATGATATTGTCTGTTGGCCTCTCTTTTGCAGTTTCTTCGCTTGATTATCTCAAGAAGCCTCATAACTTCGCATCAAGAATATCGCATCTTGTGCATCTTGTCTCGCTCAATAGAAATAGATTTATGCATCGATATAAGATTACGATTTATAAGATTTTGTTAGAGTGAAGGTATATACCGTTCTTCCACACTTTTAGTAGACACGTGAAACTTTGACTAGCATTTGAATCGCAAACTCGGGATATGAACTTGGAATAGGTATTTCATCCGGATCCGCATCATGTGGATCGCATCATGTGGATCTACAACATGTGGGCTTCATGGATCGCTTCATGTGGATCTTCATCATGTGGATCCGCATGTGGATCTTCATCATGTGGTTCATTACTTGGACCGAGCAATCATTGGGTGGGTTGAATGGTCGATAGGTAGCACTTTTGGGTTTCCTACCGGTTTTTTTTTTTTTCACGGTTTTGGCCTTGTTTGATTGTAACATCTTGCTTTGTTATGACCTTTCTCCCAGTTTGTGCAAGTCATCATTCTACCATGCCTAGAAACCTCATTGATAGACTCAGTTTGATGTTTAATCCTTTTATTTCTAGGCCTACCTGACATGACCCTTTACTTGGGGGGTAAGGGTGGCATATGATCAGTCTTTGGCCATATTGAACTACCACCAACTGTCCTAATAAAGTGACTGTATGTTTCAACCCACATCGCTTTTTTATAATAGCTAGAAGCACCAATTGCAGGATCTTGATTAAGATAACAATATGCAGCAACTGCATGCACACATGGGATTCCAGATAAATCCCACCACTTACAAGTACATGACTTAGTCTTCAAGTTAACACCAAATGCATGATCTGCTTTTCTAACCTCAAATTCCTGAAATCCACTTGCATAAACTTCCCAAAACCTTTGGTGATCTCTAAGTTTCTCTAATTCTTTTCTAATGGAAGGAGTGACACTATCATTTAACTTTGTAGCCTTTTCATTCATAGCAACCATTCTTTGCATCAAGTAAACCCTAATTTCTTCTAGCATAGTAATTAAAGGTTTGCATCTAAGTGTCGCTATGGCACTATGGTATGCTTCTGAGATGCCATTCTCAAAGGCAGCACAATTCCTATCCATTTGAAAATAAGCCCTACACCAAGTCTTAGGGTCTCTATCTAGTAACCATTTTTCTGCCTCAGGATCAATGTTTTTTATAAGTTCCATTTTTTGTTTGAATAGTACCTCTAAAGTAGATGAAGCAAAGACCCCAAAACAAGGACTTGTAGTGCAATCCATTCCATTTCTTTTGAAATTAGCATAGATGTGCCTTGCACACGTCTATGTTCAAGATGCGGTAGGATTTCTTTAATGACTGAATTAGACCCTGTAACATGCGTTGATAGGAGTTAGTACTAGCAGTGGATAGATTGTACAATATGTTTGCACCTATTATTTACCTTGTGACCATCTGAAATGATTGTCAAGTATAAACCAACTGCAAGATTAAAGTCTTCAGACAAGTGATTCACAAACCACATCCAATTCTCATTGTTTTCAATGCTTACCACTGCCCAAGCCATGGGAAACATCTGGTTGTTAGCATCTCTTCCCATGGCTGTTAATAACTCACCTCTGCAAGTGGATCTCAAAAAACAACCATCCAAACCAATAACTCTTCTGCATCCTCTCCATCCTTCTTTCATAGCTATGGAATAAAACAATGTTAGACTACATTCAATGTTAGAAACCAAGTGTTAAACAAGTTTTATATTTGTAAAACATTTTACCTTTGAAGCATACATATATTCTTTTGAATTGAGTTTTCCACCATCCAAAGTGTCCACATCTAAGTGCATCAAGAACCGAGGATTGGTTACCAAGACTTGTTCTCTGTAATCCCGAGCTTTGCATAGTGATCTATCACACCTCCTTGATGATCATAAATTTCCTCTGCTTTGCCCTCTTACACATCCCAACACTTACATTAATAAAAACTTTTGCTTAACATCTATTTGCATCGCCTATAACTAATACTTGGATTCCTAGTAACCTCTAATGCAAACTGCTTAGCTAGCCACTGTAAGTAACCAATGACCCAAGAGCAAAATTCCTTGCGCATGAGTGCTTAGGAATCAATGTTTTGATCTGGAAAGTTGTCTCACCTTGCATCCATCCTGCCCATAATTTAAATGAACAACCTTTCTGTGAAGTGTTACCTAAATCAGGTGTCTTACACTTGGACTTAGACTTAGACTTAGGTGAATAAACAACAATATCCTTAGCCTTAGACTTACTTGTGTCCTCATCCACCTTCCTTTTACCTCTCTGGCTAGAACACCTACCCTCTTTCACATCTCTTCCACACAACACAGCTAAACTTCTATAGTCATTCCTTCTATACCATAACTGATAACCATGGGCAACCCCATAGTTAATCAAACACTCTTTCATTGCTCTAGGTGTTCAAATCTCATACCCAAGGATGGTTTCATCTCATTCCATGGTATATTAGGATCAAAAACAGGATATGAAAACCCCTCTTTCACCTTATATCTGTCATCAATCTCTCTTTGCTCTGCTTCATGTTCCTGTCCATTAACTGAAGAGCTTGTACCTAAATTGGGTTTAGGCGGTCTAGCATCATCTTTAATGAACTTACCATCAACAAGCTTACTTAGAAAACTATCCTTAATGTCAAACTTTGGAATAACCACATCATCTTCACCTACATGTTCTGGACCTACATATTCTGCTACATTTTCAAAATCAATTTCATTATCACATTCATCGTCTTCATCTACCTTAGTACTAACATCTACACCCTCTGCTATAACATCATATCCATGATGTTCAACATAGAGTTCTACCTTGCATCGATTATCAAAAGCTAATTTGATAAAATTTGCTAAGTCACTATCATTCCTTAAATATTTCAAATGTTTACCCAACTCTTGTTTAGAGCACGAGAGTACATACCTTCAACCGAAACATACAAGACTCTTTGACAATTTTAAAAGCCTCGCATGGTTGCATTTACCCAATCCCATTTCTACAACATCAACATCACCTTCATTTGTAGCATGGGATCGAGATAAATGTACCTTCGTGATGAATAACAAGTGATATCTTCTTCATGGATTATGTCAATTTTTTGATTATTATGATTACATAATTAGGGTTCATGTGGTGAAAAAGGGGGGAAAGTGAAGCGGGGTAAAGTGAGGAGTGGGGGGAAAAGTGAATGGTTTTATTGGCATGCGTTAAAAAAAAGAAAAACAAGAAAAATTCCACGTGAGGTTCAATCTATTTACTTGATATGCCACGTAGGAAGTTTGTGACCATATCGACACAGAAACAAAAGTACACTACCTAACCAGGTTGCAAAAAGTACAGGTACCATATCGGGTCATTTGAGAAAGTACGTGGCTATTTAATAGCTTAAACCCAGAGATCATTTTAATAGAACTCTTCTCGTAGCTAGAATTAAAGTGTATGGTTTATTTGTATGTGTGTGGTGCCGATTTTTGCAAAGGAAAGCAGGGAGTATATTTTGAAGATTTATTACGTGGTGTTGGGTTGTATTGGGTATTTAAAATTGGTGTTGGGTATTAGTTTCAGTAGCTAACGTTAAATACGTAAAATTAATTGTAAAATACTCCTCGGCCCCACATTAAGTGTCCGCTTACATCATGCACAAAGTTTTAGAGAATTCCACTAACTACACTCTTCACCAATCAAATATCACTTTTACCCACTAAAGTCTCATCTCATTGTTGAAATAGAACATGGACACTTAATTTGGGACATCCAAAGATTTCATTATGGACACTTAATATGGGACGGAGGGAGTAAAAGAATTGTGGAGAGTTTAGGAAAATAACATTGGCACTTTTTTAGTAGTTCTAAAATGTGCAAGAATGTATTAAAATAACCGTTAAGAATATCGAGTACATTGTGTGTTCAAAGTAATGGAATTTTTTTATTAATTTATAAATCGTACGTAAGTAAAATTTGCAAAAGTCCTTGCAGATAAATCATGAATTGGAGTAATGAAATTGAAATGAATTTTGTAGACTAAATTTGGTCTAGAGTCGGTTTGGATTAAACGTTGTTTTCCCGGTTTGGTGATTTTAAACAAGGATGTTTAGAATGTGCTTTCATGAATATTTTTATACGAGTATTATAAATATATTATTATGGACTCGATCACGAGTTTATTTAATTATTCGCATAGCTAAGAGCATCCACAATGGACCTCTATTATGCACTCGATGAATGATAACTCATGGGTCAATGCATTGTGAAATTCCACCTAGATGTGTATATTGATTGTCCGTGAGTCTCTGTACACACTTTCAATAAACGATGACATGACACATATATGTACTACTATTCATTTTCAATACATATAAAATAGGTATGAGTTTTGTATCTTATGTAAATTTCAAACTGTACTTCAACAAAGATTTATTATCCCAACATTCAACAACTTCCGATAATATAAATTTTGGTCAACATAAACAAAGTTACACGATCTAACTAATCTGGTATACATAGAATTGTTATGTATATTTTTGTTTCAATTCACTAGTGTTTACTAATATATAGAGGGCATTTTTGTTTCTGTAACTTCGAACAATTTTAAAACTAGATATTATTTGCTATTCAATCTATAAGTAATTAAAAAAATGGTGAGTTGAAAATCTTACTTTTGCATAACTTGTACGGACATAATAAATTACGACACAAGAAGCTTAATTTATACTTGAACAACACAAATAAATTAAACAACAAAAAAAATTCTACTAAAATTAACTTAATTTATCTTGTCATAATACAAAAGAGACTCGTTAATTTTGATTGCCTTCTTGGCAAAAACGTTCCCATATATGTTCGGTCAAATCTTTTCGAAGCTTGTGATGTGTTGTACGATGAACACGTATTGGAGGATTTGGATATCGAATTTCTTGTGTTGGTCCTAGATGAACACGTATTGGAGGATTTGGAGAAAACGATGTATTGAGATTAAAGAAAAGTATAATTTGTAGTTTAACTTATTGTCGTATGTTAATTTTAGATTATGGTAGTTTCTATTTATGCAACTAAATTATGTCTTTTTAATTTATATGTAACTTGTCCTTTATTTTAATATTAATGTAATCTTAAAAAATGACTAAATTTATAATGATGTGAAAATGTATTAAATTGTGTAAAGTTCAATGCATTGTGAGAGTTTATATAAAATAATAGGATGCTGATGTGACGCTGATGTGGCAGTGTATTGAACTCTGTATTGCACCCTGCATTGGAGATGCCCTAAGTGGGTGTCAGTACGCGTGTGAGGTCGTTTAATTGGTATGTGAGTTACGTCACATAGTTGGTTGATGAGTAACATTCATGGTTGCAACGTTTAAACAAAAAAGAATTAATGCTTTAACTTTAATAAACCCACGCAAAGAGAAAATGTACTATGTGAGAGAGAAAATAAGGGCTAGTAACTTTCCGGTGAGAGAGTGGCGTGAGATATCAATCGAGAGATAGTGAGGATAAGAGAGAAAGGCACATAGGAACTAAAGGGGAATACAATGGTAAGCAACTAGGAACTAACTATAATGGTGGAAAACGCAACTCGACGGTATCGTTCATGGTTTACAATTTTCCAAACGAATGGGGATGGGTAATCTTTGGATGCTATTCAAGAAGTTTGGAGCAAGATTCGATATGTATATGGTTCGAGCGGTCGAGAAATGGACAACGCTATGGTTTTGTTCGTTTCAAACTAGTGGAAGATACGAGTGCTTTGCTGAGAAGATTGCGCGAAATCAAAATAGGAGATGAGTACTTGAAGCTGTTCGTGGCTTTTGATAGGAGGAATACAGGGAGTATAGGTAAGATGGGCAGCAATGGAGCTGAATATACTAGCCAGGTGAGAACAGAGAAAGGGTGGAATGAGAGGACATGGTTCAATAGGATAAGAGACAGTCGTAAATTTGTAGACGTGGTTAATGGAGACAAGCTTGACAGAAGTAAGGAAAGGGGTACGGAGAACCTGAAGGAAGAGCATATGAAACATGAAGAGAAGATGGAAAGACAGGATGAGAAAGAGGATTTCAGAAAGATTGAGGTGGGTGACGAGGAGATTAACATAACAAAATTCAACAGAAGCTTACTTGGAGAAGTGAAAAGTATATGTTATCTTAATAAACTCCCCAAATTATGTGATGAACAGGGCTTAAAGAAGGTTGAAATCAAGTTCTTTGGGAGGATTGGAGATCATGTTGATCTTGATACACCGTAAACCGCCACAAATATTATAAGTAACATCGATCACGGGTTGCGAAGGTGGGTGCACAAGTTGAGGAGATGGAACAAATACTACACTATACCGTGGAGGTCGACATGGGTTAGTATCATTGGGGTACCCGTAACCTGCTGGACGGAACAGGTGTTTAAGGGATAGCGGCCATACATGGAAGAATTATTGGAACAGATAATTGTAACATGGAGGGTAACCAATCCATGATCGTTGCCAGAGTACAATTACATACATGGAATAAAGGTCTGATAAATGAATCTTTGGTCGTCAAGGTGCTCGGAAAAGAATTTAAAGTTGAAGTAGTAGAGGAAGTGGGGGATATAATGGAGGCAGAATGGGAGGAGGATGACAATGAATCGGAAAATGAAAATATGTTCACAGAAGAATCAAAGAAGGAGGACAACAGAGATGTGGTGATGTCGATAATGAAAGTGATGATGATTCCAAAGAATGGGAGTCGATCGAATGATGACAAAGAGATTGAAGATTCGGTCGGGTTTTTCGATCAAGGAATGGTGGTGACCGGAACCGGAAGCCGAGGAGTCAAGATTATCGAGTAACTCAAGAGTTAGCGAGACACACGAGGAGGGTGACATGATGGAAGAGAGAAAGGCGGTGTGGATAAAAATGAGGTGTCTAGGGAACATAAGGAAAATGAGAATATGTTGGGTGAGGGAAACAATTAATGACCAGTCACAAGGTTACAATAAAATGACGACGCACAAAACCAACGAGGTATCACAATAATCAAGATGATATAATTCAAAATAGAGAAGTGGTGGGTCGGAAAGCAATCATGGACATGAAAAAGTTATGGCGACGTGGGCACGGAAAACAATATTGGGCCAAAGAACACTATAGAAGACCCAGTTAGAATAGATACGGTGAATGGGCCAGCGAGAGATAAGTAATGTTAATGATGGTGGGCTTAAGGATAGTAAACAGTGAAAAATATAGTCGATGAATAGGATTCTTAAAACAAACGGTGAAAATCGGTGAAGGAGAATGCAAAGAAGCGTGGAGAAAAGAGGAGATCATCCTGAGACATCGAGTAATACAACAGGAAGTAGAGTGAACAAAAAGAGAAGAGCAGGTGATGAGGCTGAAGACGAAGAGGATCAAGTCCCACACCTGATCGATGTTCACAACAGAAACAACAAAAACTGGAACACAATATTTCTTGGAATAAGCTCTCCAATTAATCAGAAAAGTATTTGCTTACAAAAACTGATATTGAATACGTACACAAACCACATGCTAGGCTGTGTTTATATAGGGAATAGAAACATGCTTTCCTAATCCTACTACAAGTCTAATAAGATAAAGATAATGATAAACCGACATTCCCATGGGCTTGGTCTATGTCTCTGCGTGGGTCTATGTCTTCGATGTCCCATGGGCTCGGGTGGGACATTAGCCCAACAATCACCCCTAATTTCGACTCGAGATAAGGAGGTCTTCAACTCCGAGTAACTCTTGCATTTCCTTGAACTTAATCCTTGCGAGAGCTTTCGTCAGAATATCAGCACGTTGTAAATTACCTCTTACAAACTCAACTTGTACTTGGCCTCTTTCAACACATTCTCGGATAAAATGATAACGTGTATTTATATGCTTGCTTCTCCCGTGAAAGACTGGATTTTTCATAAGTGCAATAGCCGATTTGTTGTCAACAAATAAGACCACCACTCTTTCTTCCATTCCGGTTATTTCACTCAACAATCCATGTAACCATATCCCTTGACATGCGGCTGAGGTTGCAGCCATGAACTCGGCTTCACAAGACGATAGAGCCACCGTGTTTTGCTTTTGTGAGCACCAAGTGATAGGTGATTTACCTAGATAAAATACATGCCCAGTTGTGCTTCGACCATCATCTTGGTCCATAGCATAACTACTATCACTAAACCCCACTAACTCCATGGTTTTCTCTTGGTTGTATCGTATTCCAAAATTTAAACTACCTTGGATATACCTTAGTATTTGTTTCACAGCTGCCATATGTGATTCTTTTGGTTCTTGCATATAACGACTAACCAAACCAACCGAATAAGATAAATCAGGTCGAGTGTGTAGTAAATACCTTAAACAACCAACTCGTCGTCTATACAAAGTTGCATCAACGGTTTTCCTTCCTTGTCCATGCTTAACTTCATTCCGTGTTCTAATGGACATTGAGTAGAATTCGCTTCATGCATCCCAACATCTTTCAAGATCTTCTTTGCATAGCTTTCTTGACTTATTGAGATACTCGAATCCTCTTGCATTACTTCAACTTTGTTTTGTGCTATGGATGGTGGAGAAATTGGTCCACATAACGACTTCTTGGTTTGTTTTCCTACCAAACAAGATTCACACAACTTGTTCTCTTGATGAATTATTGGCAACTTTTCAAACATGCCCTTCCTTGCCATTAATTCCATCGTCTCGAAATTAATGTGACCCATCCTAGCATGCCATAACCAAGCATCATCTTCCATCTTTGCTTTGAGACACACGGACTTCCAACTTGGAGCTTAATCTTGTAAAGTCTATTACTTGTTCTAGGAACCTTCATCAAAAGCTTACCATCCGAGTCACGCATAGTAAGAAGGTTACCTTTCATACGAATGTCACATCCGCCTTGGTAGCTTGCCCAAGACTAATTATGTTGCTTTTTAGCTCGGGTAGGTAATAGACTCGATGATTAACCGTTGCTCTCCGTTTTCCTTCAATGATTATCGAACCCTTTCCTTTTATCTCGATGTAGGAGTTATCACCAAACTTCACTCTGCGGAGATATTCTCATTCAACTCCGAAAAGTATTCTCGGATCCCGTCATGTGATTACTTGCTCCATTATCCAAATACCAAGTGTCTTCCTCGTTTGGCTTAGTATTCAATTGGTTTGGGATAATCTTTTCTTCATTCAAGAAAACTACTTCTTGCGCTTTTCATCATAAAAAGTGTTGGGTCATCATCATCCTCCGTTTGCAAAAGGTTTGATTCATGCTTTTGCTTCATTCACGTCGTTCGAGGCGGTTAGAAGCAAAGTGACCATATTCATCACATCTAAAGCATTGAATCTTTGAAAGATCTCGACTTTTGTTCTTCTTTTGCTCCGTATTGCTCCGGAGTTGTTACGGTTGTGGTTATTAGCTTGACCACTATCATGAGATTCGTTTGAGAAGAAAAGTTTTGACCTTTACCGTTGCCACCGAGGAATTCCTTCCTCGACCTTTCTTATCATATCTTTCAGCCCTTCCGAACATCAACATGCCTTGATCTTCGTGAGGTGGTGTCAACACCCTTCATTCTTCCTTCAAAAGCTTTCAACCTTCCAATTGCTTCTTGAAAAGACATAGTATTCAAGTCGACAAATTGTTCTATTGAGGCAACAATTGCAACATACCTATCCGGAACGGATGCAAGTAGATTCTTAACAAGTTTCTTGTCTTCATAAATTGTTCCCAAGCTATTGACTTGATTTACAATTTTGCCTAACCTAGCCGCAAAGTCATCGATTGATTCGTTGACTTTCATCTTTAAAGACTCGAATTCCGTCTCAAGGTTTGCAACCTTGCATCTCGAACCGATCAACACCCACATACCGGTCTTCAAAGCTCCCAGTTTCTTTGGTGTGTTGAATTGTGAAACTTGAAAGACAAGTTCTTCGGAATCGCTGGAAGAGTAGCGCCACCGCCATGTGATCTTGCTTAGCAACAACTTGTGTTCCTTCCTCGGTTCCAGTGCATCGAGTATTCCATGGACTCGAATACCGCTTTAACTCTTATTGCCCATATGTTATAATTAGGTGCTTGTTAACATTGGACATTGAAGAGCCAATTTAGAATGTTCAATTGGTGGTTGACTCGACTCGCCTTGCACCATCCTTCTTGAACGCCTTTTGTAAGTTAACGGTGTAGTTGGATTATCTTCCACCCTAGAACACGCTTGTTTTACTTCTTGCCTAAGTAAACCAAGTTAAAGTTTGAAACTTTATCGACTTCGTGGAACCCTTTAGTCTTACGCTTGGAACCCTTGTAAATCAACTACTCTTGGAACCCTTGTGATCGACTTACGCTTGGAAACCCTTGAGAGATCGACTACTCTTGGAACCCTTGTGATCGACTTACGCTTGGAACCCTTGTGACTACCGATTGGAACCCTTCGTGATAATCGACTTTGGAATCCCTTCGCTTGGATAAAACCAAGAACCTTGGTCGACTTATTAAAACCTTCTGCTTGTTTTAAAACCAAGAACCTTGGTCGACTTAGTAAAACCTTCTGCTTAAGAACCGATGTTTGAATAACCTGGTCGATCCTTCTGATAATTAAAACCCTTGGTCGATCGGCTTCGTGCAACTGGATTAAACCCTTGTCGATCCTTCTTGCAACTGGATTAAACCTCGAATAACGCTCGTGATCGACTTGGTAAACCTTTGAATCACTGCTGTGATCGACTTGAGATAAACCCTTGTGATCGACTTAGCTCAAACTGGTGAAACTGTTGTGATCGATGGTTGAAACCTCCCGTGATCGACCGCTTATACCTTGCCGTGATCGACCTTTGCTTGAACCGTCTCGATACCAATTCAAGTCCCACACCGATCGATGTTCACAATGAAACAACAAAAGCGGAACACAATATTTCTTGGAATAAGCTCTCAATTAATCGAAAAGTATTTGCTTACAAAAGCGATATTGAATACGTACACAAACCACATGCTAGGCTGTGTTTATATAGGGAATAGAAACATGCTTTCTTAATCCTACTACAAGTCTAATAAGATAAAGATAATGATAAACCGACATTCCCATGGGCTTGGTCTATGTCTGCTGCTGTGGGTCGATGTCTTCTGATGTCCCATGGGCTCGGGTCAGACATTAGCCCAACAGAGGATGTGTGTAATAAAAACAACACGGACAAGATTGATTTAGAAGAAGACGAGTTCAAACAACTAAACAAAGAGAGTATGTTCAAGAAGGGGGTAGATGATGGGACATTTACAAAGAAAAAGACTAGCAGAAGAAGCATCACAAAAGCATTTAAAGTAGCTAGACAAATAGGGGTAGAAGGATTGGGGACCGACGTGAAAGGCGACGACGCATATAAAGAATATCATGAAGATGAAAAGGAAGGAAATGGGATATTCATATTCGAGGCTCAGTCGGGCGAATCGGGTAATAGGAGTCGTTCTATTAATATGGATCAAGTAAAGGAGATAGAGAGATGATAGGGATATCATGGGCAATGGCAGAAAGTGAGAGGCGGAGGGACGAACAAGTGGAGACAGAAAAGAAGAAAGAAGAGGGTGTCACGAGCGTGGAATCACAGTAAGGTTCCTAGTATCAGTTCATTTTCGTTTTTACAAGTTTATGAAGATTATTTCAATTAATATAAGGGGTATAGGAGAGGTGGGAAAAAAGGGGTGGATTCGGTCGATTAAAAAGGAGGAACGGCCGGATGCAATCGGTATACAAGAAACAAAATGTGGTATGGTTGATGAGTTGTGGGTAGAAGATCTATGGGGAGGAAGGGTTTGGTTTTACTCAATTAGCGAGTGAGTGGGAATTGGGTGGGATCTTATTGTCTGGGATAACAGATCATTCTCATATAAAGAGGGTATGGGTGATGAAAGATTTGTCATGGTTAAAGGTGATTGGAAGGGTAGAAATGGGGATATATATTTAGCTTGTATCTATGGTCCACATGTATGTAGACAAAAGGCATCTTTACGGATAGGTTATTAGGAATTATGAAAAAGACGAATGGTGCCTGGTGTATTTTTGGAGACCTAAACGTTGTTAGAAGAGCCGAAGAGAGGATGAACTCTCAAGTAAATATTAAGGAAGCAAATGACTTTATTAATGAGGCGAAACTTGTCGAGATACCAATGGGGGGAAGGAAATATACTAGAGTTAGTGATGATGGAATGAAGTTTAGCAAGCTTGACCGATTTTTAATTAATGAGGATTTTTGCAATTTATGGGGGAATATCTCGGTAGTTGCTTTGGACCGAAAACTCTCAGATCATTGTCCCATAGTTCTAAAGGACGTTGATTTGGATTTCGGACCAAGACCGTTTCGGGCTTTCGACATATGGTTAGAGGAAAAGGACATTGAACAAGTGGTTAAAGAGGCGTGGAGAATGGAAGTAAGGAGCAGACGACCAGATTGCCGTTTTCAGGATAAGCTTAAAAATGTGAAAGGGGCGCTAAAAAAATGGAGTAAAGATAGGTTTGGTGCAATTAATGAAAAGATAGAATTTTTCAAGAAAGAGGCAATGAGGTGGGAGTTGGAAGCGGAAAAAAGAATTTTGAACGACAATGATCGAGCAGATTGGATGGAGGCAAGAAAGAAATGGTTAGATAAGGAAAGCGAATATAGGTGTATGCTTGACAAAAGTCAAGAATAAAGTGGGATGCGGAAGGAGATGAAAACTCAAAATTCTTTCATTGTTTTATTAAACGAAGAATAATAAGAGTAATATTAGGGGTTTGATGGTCAACGGGCTTTGGGTGAGGAGCCATCGCGATAAAAGCGAGATTGTAAGACATTACAAGAATTTATTTTTCGAAGTGTATTAATTGTCCAATATTTTGTTGTGACCGTATTGAGAAGATAACATCGAAGATGCTACAACATTGGAAAAGGAGTTTATCAAGAAGAAATCTTGGACGCAATTCGGGGATGTGGAGGAGATAAAGCACCGGACCGGACGGGTTTAATTTAAGTATATTAGAAAGTTTCGAATATCTTGAAACTTGAGTTGGTTAATCTTGGTTAAGTGGTTCGGGAATCAATGGAAATATCGAGAGGGTGTAATGCATCATTCGTGACCTTAATTCCAAAAGTTCCAGATCCTGTTGGTCTTGGGGATTTTCGTCCCATAAGTCTTATAGGTTGCTCCTACAAGATCATTTCGAAGGTTTTGGCAGAGAGAGTTAAAAGGGTTGTGGGAAATGTGGTTGGCGACGTTCAAAATGCTTTTATTAAGGGAAGATTCATTCTTGACGGTGTCTTGATAGCAAATGAAACAGTCCAGTATATGAAGAAAAATAGAACTAAAATAGAACTTGCAAGTGACTAATGGTTCATGATAGTGAGGGACTTTTGGCAAATGTTGGTACTTAGGCAATAACACATTCGGATAAACATACAGTTTTCAAGCAATTGTGATCATAAAAAGTAGTAGCATGTATCTCCCTCAATGAGTTTATTAAATATTTAAACGAGTAAAAATAGGGCTATAAATTCACCTCAAATGAATGACAATATCGTGAATAAGTGATGGCACGCAAATCGATGAGATGTAATGACTTATTTAAATAATAGGGCGTTTAGGTCGTGCACCTCATATGATCGAGATGTATATGCATTTTATGAGTTTATATCACCAATACGCATTACGTTAAATTTTATATGAAAATAACCACTTACGTAAGACGTTATATTAAAACTTAAAATTTTAATTTTCAAAAGTGTCCAACAGCCCAATGTCTAATAGTTCGTATCTCATTTGTTATTCAATGTTTTCCATTGATTCCAATTGGAGGTTAAACTAGGCTGTGAGGTCTACAAATGCATCTTATGGTCCGAGAGCCCATTCGGACTCTAACTGTGGTAAAAACAACCATGAAAATGGTCGTTCTGGACAAATTATAACAATAAAATTTAATTCACTCTTAAAAAATATCCAAGTGCTCAACTTTACAGATCATTATCTCATTCGTTATTTAGTATTATTAGTGCAAACCAATTGGGTTGTAAAGCGTGTTGGGAGATCTAGAGAAGTCTTTTACTGACCATATAGCGATTTCGGACTCTAACCCGCTAAACAATGGGCGCAAAGTGGTGTAGACAGGATGTTTTAATAAAAACTGGTTGTTTCGCCAACTTTCGAGAGACTTAACTTCCTGTTTGTTAACCCTTTGACGCTGGTCCAGACTTTTGAAAACAAAGCTGCGATGACTAAAAAGACTTTTACAAAATTTGCAGTTTTGATTCTAGGTGCGATAAAACGGTCTCGAATATGGCACCTTGCAAAGACAGTTTCAAACTAGGTAAAATTTCAGTTTTTCTGCACTAGTTTAGATTTTACCCGATCTTTATAGGATCGTAACTTATTCGTTGGAGCTCAGTTTTAGTCGATTAAAGTTGCCGTGTTTATAGAGGCATGTCCTCTATATTTCCATAACTACCGCTGTTTACCAATCCTAGTCTAGGGTGTTCGTAAAATGGCTCGAAGAGGGTCACTTGGCTAAGACTTCACATAAAATCATGATTTTTCCGACTTTATAAAAAAATACGAGTTCTCTTTCGTTCGACCTAGATTTCGAATATGATACTTTATTATTATTATATTTAAGTGTAGTAACGATTATATCAAACGCAAGTTTTCTTTAAGCGCCAAAATCCAATCCGCGACCTACATAACGTAGTTGGCCACATATTTGACAAACATATTTTTTAAACATGTTACACTTACGAAGTCCTAGATTTTGAACAAGTTATACTACTATCAATATATTTCAGTGTAGTGTCGAGAGTTTTAGAAATTATAAATTTTTAGGTGCCGAAATAAAGAGGACGAGACCATTAACATGTTATATACATTTTGGGTTCGAAAAACACTTTTTAAAGGCAAGAGCATATATTAGTGATACAAATTCGAGTATGTATGATATATGTAAGTGTTAGAACATTAAAACCCCGTGGGTAATACCTTTTATTGATACGATATATATAGAGGCAATAGATAATGAAACCCTAATGGACTCAACCCTACATACCGGGCTTGGGCCTTATTTGTCATCTAATTTCTCCATGATTCGGCGGCGAAATCGCGAAAGCTCGAACTGGAGTAGTAAACTAAAAATGCAAAATAAAACAAACACCAAAATAAAACGGGATAACCCAAAGTATCCCCTATTCTAAATTTTTGTTTACGGATAACCAAAGTATCCGAAGGATAAACCAAAGTATCCCAAACAGTCGTCTCGGGAATTGATACCCTAGATTCGACACCAACAAAAGTCGTCTCGGGAATTGATACCCTAGATTCGACACCATCAAAAGTCTTCTCGGGAATTAATACCCTCGATTCGACATAAAATAAAAATAAACAATTAAATTACTTTTTTTTTTTTTTTTTTTTTTGATAGACGAACAAACAGTAACATAATATTGAAATAAAAAGCTGCCGACCCCACTAACTTCTCATCCAATACACATCCATCTCCTCATTCTTTAATTAAAAGGATCCATCCAAAAGTTGTTTGGATACCGGTTCCTCTTGTGTACAGCCTGCATCGCTCTTGTTGACATTCTTTCACCATTTTTTTTTTTTTGTTTGTTTGAGATGATACCAGCAGGTGCTTTTGATCATGGGAAGTGATGGCTTGATTTTTTTTTTTGTTTGTTTTCTTTTTTTTTTTTTTTTGACGGCTAGCATAATTAGGGTTTGACGGGTGGCCTAAGGTGGAGGCGGCTCAACATAGCCACTTAGGTTTGAGGATCAAACCCGCTCTGAAACCATGTTAGAACATTAAAACCCCGTGGGTAATACCTTTTATTGATACGATATATATAGAGGCAATAGATAATGAAACCCAATGGACCCAACCCTACATACCGGGCTTGGGCCTTATTTGTCATCTAATAGTAAGTAGTAAATGTATATATGAGATAGGACTCGAAGTGCTTACAAAGGGAATGATGAGATGATCGAGAAAGCTTGCAAACTAAACCCGAAAACCTATCTTTTAACTTGAATACCCAAGCTTCTCCAACCCTTAAACCCAAAAATATTTCAATAACTAGTAACCAAAAGTATTTTTGCTCTTCCGTTGATTGTTTTCTTGTGGTTGTTTGACGTGGGTCAAAAAAGAGGAGAACAAGCAAAAATTTTGAGATCTTCTTCTTTGCTTCTAGTTGTGACTTGTGGTTGAATGTGAGAGTGAAATTAGGAGAGGTTTGTGTGTTTTGAGACTTATAACAAATGAGGGTATTACCAGTTCTCATATCATCATCAGCCCAAGTATGGTCTTTGTCAGGGGCGGCTGCCCCCACAAACCTTCTTACGACAATGGTAGTTTTTTCGGAGAAGATGACTAGTTTTTCAAATTGCCCCAAGAAATTATAAATAAAACAAAGTTTCAACAAAGAGATGGTTTTCGCCGGTTGTTTTGTACGCTATGTTGCTACACAGATGATTAGTTGTTAGAAAGTTTTATTTAAGTTGTTTTCCCTAAAATGAACTCTACTAATTTAGTGTATATACTAAACTTGTATTGTTTAGAACTCAATATATTGAAATCATTAAAAGCTTTTAAGATTATATATATATCTTAGCTATCATATAAATATTAATTTATTCGAATGTAGACTTGGTAACAAAGAATACAAATTGGGATTTTGGGCTCAAATGGAAGCCAAATTGAATTCTGTTTGGTTCATAGTAAATTTGTTTCATTTCAGTTTGTCATTCAAAACCCAACTCAAGTCGATATACACCTTTAAGTTTGCCCCACATAGATTCTTTTCTTATCGCCCAATATAATAAACACCTAATTAGGCTAGGCTATATTAGAAAAATACATGTTGGGAATGGTTTTCTACTGTTGGACGTGGGAAGGGTCACAGGAGACAAAGACGTTGTTTACTTTAGTTCAAGATCCAAGGGTAAATGTAAAAGTCTCATGTGTTTTGTGTTTTGGTCAAACAAATTGAAAAAAAAAAAAAAAAAAAAAAAACGTAATATAAAATGGGTAATAGGGAGGAAGCGGCACATGCTTAAAAGAAGTTAGCAGCATGGTTTTTCAAATATAAAATTTTGTGGAAGAGGGTTATTAAAGGTGTGGTATGGTCTTGTAGCTAGAGGCAAGAGTTCAAGTAAAATACTAGTAGCTCATTAACGTAAAAATGTAGGAGACCGTTAGATTCGTTGACTTTGACTTGATCAAGGTTCACAATTTATGTGGCAAATTTGCAAATTAAATGAAGTTTTTTTGCCTTGAATTTTTGGTGAAGGGTTATTTTAGTACTTTTACACTACTTTTGCATTTAAACATATTGAAAGTTCCAAACTTTGCATAAAAAACAGGATTAAAAATATCTACTTATTTTTCTGTGTCGATATGGTACCTATATTTCATTTTTCCAGCACTTGTCCTACCTGTCACCTACGTGTCTTGCCAAGTCAGTTGTGGGTGTGTGACGTGGCCATTAAACTTGAATTATTACCGTTGCCAACATCATCTACCTGTATATAAACACAAAAACCTACCTTTCCAACCCTAAATTGTACCCCCAAATCAAATTTTATCCGAGTTGAATCATGTGTTCATCATCTTCAACCTCCAACCTGGTTAGACCAATTCCCCTCCTTTGTTTACGTGACTTGCTGTGGTGAGAGAACCTCGCGCACCCGCCAACCCCGCTAGAAGATTTCTTTCTTGCCCTAATCCAAGTGTAAGCAAAAGCATTCATCTTTGGTTATTTACATTGTGTTTATGCTAATTTTTGTGTTTATAGGATTACGGCAACCAATGCCGATTTTACTTTTTCTTGATCCCGAGCTTCGTTATGGTTACTATAGGCGAGATGCATAGTCTCTACACTCAAGTCCAAACTAAGGCGAGAAATGCAAGTGCAAGAATTCACATATAGGTCAAGAATTCGTGAGCGGAGGTGGAACTCAATGAGAGAACTAGCACGGTGAATGCTACAAGAAAGCGTGATTTTCTTTACTATTGTTGTGTTTGTTATGTATTTCCTAACTTAATGATGATAAGGTTTCTTTGGTATGGCTTTATCTAGTTTGTAAGGATTGTGTCTTAAGCATGTCAAGGGTAGGCTTTTGTGAATCTAGATGTTAGGATTGTGTAATGGATGTAGTTAATCTTGTATCAATGACAATGCAGTTGGCTTTTGTGAATCTTGTGATAATGCTTTTGTGTTTTGTAAGTTATGTGCTATGTAATGGGTCAAAAGTGAGGGTCAAAGATATTTTACTGTTATAGGTCATAAGTGAGGGTCAATGCAAGTCAAACGTAGATAACCAAATCAGCATTCAATTACATTTACATTGTAGGTGAGACATTAATACATTGGGTAGTTTCTTTGGCATTTATATCCACACTATAACACACCTCATATTTTCGAATTAAGAAAGTCAAACAAGTGATTAAACCCTTTTAATCCACCTTAACAATGAGCTCCAAACACGATGAATCGTGATATACATTTCATCGATTCTGCGATGAATCAATCAAGTCTTGAACTAATAGCTCCGAGTGCCTAGGAGTTATTGCTTTCCTCCCGGTTACTATGATGATGTTCAAAAGCCACTAGCTATTGAAGCCAAAAGTCAATCGATGAAAAGGTCAAAAGTCGAAGCTAGTGGCCCAGTGCGGGTAAAAGAATTATAGTGCTAGGACTAGCTGCTAACCAGACTTGGGAGGATATCAAAGGTAAGAAATTTGGAATCAAAAAGCCATCTCGAACCGATTCATGGACAAAAGGGCAAACGAAAAAAACATGCTGCCTAGTTGTTCAGCATGTGGTATGCAAGGTCTCTTTTGTTGGTAGTTTATGTTTCATGTCAATGAATCTATTCTAGTTGCTTTTGTATGGGTTAACACCCAAAGACTATGTGTGTAATGACTATCTATGTGTGTAATGACTGTTTATGTAATTACTATGTATGTGTAATGACTATCTCTTTTGTTGGTAGTTTATGTCCATGTTTTTGTATGTAATGCCATGCAATATTCATCAATTAAAGCAAAACAAAAGACATGCCATGCAATATAAAGATACTGTCTGCATTACTAGGTCCCAAAACATATTGTTTTAAGTGGTACCATCCACATGCCACAATTAAAGTGGTCCAAGGAAACATGTCACTTCTAGGATAGATAAAAAAACATACAATTAAAGTGGTCCAAGATACCCACTACTTGGTGTCTAACAAAGATATATTTAAAGAACATTTGGGTCTTCTTCCTTTTCCGATCTTCAATCAGAACGATACACCAAGTGCGATGATCGGGGTGTGTCCGGGAGCATTGGGGTCTTCCTTCCTCTTTGATTCCCGATCCTTTCGGATGGTCCCTAAGTCCTCTCTTTCTAATTAGTCCAAGTCTTGTTAGGTCTAGATCCTTTTGATGATATTGTCATTGGCCTCTCTTTTGCAGTTTCTTACGCTTGATTATCTCGGCAAGCCTCATAACTTCGCATCGATAATATCGCATCTTGTCTCTGTCAATAGAAATAGATTTACGCATCGATATAAGATTCTGATTTATAAGATTTTGTTAGAGTGAAGGTATATACTGTTCTTCCACACTTTTAGTAGACTTGAGATAACGCTCAACACTTCCCTAATTGCGTCGTACGCAAATCACGAAGGTCGGGTCTACTCAAGGAACTTCCTTTTCTTGAGCAAGTTTTATAACACCTAGAGCGATGAACCTAATCGTTGTAGTGTAGTAATTAGGGTAAGCCACGAGGTGGTATTGATATCGTTCTCTGGGGAATAGGAATGCTAGTAGGGAGTTACTACGCTAAGGTTAAGGTTGAGGAAGATTATTTTTATCTTTTATATTTTATGAAAATGGAAAGGTACGAATCTCGGGTATTGGATTTGGGGGTTGGTATTTCTACCGATTACTCTACTATTATCTAATTATCTAAACTAAGGTTGTGGGAGTCTATGTCTAATTAATGTGTGCTCGTATGATAGTTTAAAGATGTGTTTACTTAGTTTGTATTACTCCTTAATTATCTCCTATTGATGGTTGAGTGTCACGTCTTATTCCTAGTTGCGTTGTGTTTCTAAAGTTGTAGGGTATCGTTTCTCCCTAACTCTTTGAACTTACCAAAGGGTCTTGTCTACAAATCCACTTAGAGATTATAGACTCTACTCTAAGGCACTCTTGGATGTTTTAGCCTACAATCACTCGGTAATCATACTCTAAGGTTCACAAAGATGAATCAAGCATTAAGTACACAACGAATGACCTATCGCATTACTAGATCATTAATCAACTAAGATAAGAAACAACCAATCAATATTTAATAATTAAGTTTCATACTTCCTAAGCAAACACACAAATAAATTAGCGGGACATGGAGAACATGCAAGCATACACACAAATAATCAAAGACATAATTGAATTAATGAAGCAAAGACTTATCTTGGTGTAAGATAGGGTTAAAACCCTAAAATCTTGTACAAGACACCTTAGGTTCGGTTTTAGGTTTTACTCCAAAGACTCTCCACACAAAGGCGAAAAATTCGGATTCTATATATAAGATTACAATTGCGACGGCGTCACCTTATGTTTAGTGGCCGCCGTCGTGTCGCCACTCATTAGGGTTTCGTCTTGGCACGTTAACCTTGCGGCGTCACCTTATGTCCGTGCGCCGTCCTCTTGACCGGCGTCGTGCGGATCGCATCTAGGCCGTCCGAGTAGCGACGGCCTACTCTTTCACAACTAGGCGCCGTCTCTTGAAAACACGAGTTTTGAGTTCGACCGTCACAATAATTCTCCGGCGGCGTCGCAAATAGCTCTGACGCCGTCGCCTTCTACATTCGGTATCGTGAGTGTCTCGATTTCGACTTTGGCCATTTTCTTCATATATTCGCGCCTTTTCGTCCAAATAAGTGCCATTCCGGCATTTTGCCTTCACGAGACCTAAAAAGTGAAAAGGAGCGATATTAAGCAATAACGGATACAAAGTGATCAAATAAGGACTTAAACGACCCTCAAAATGGTACCTTTTAAAACCTTATCAAATATCCCTACACTTGTTATTTGCTTGTCCTCAAGCAAATGTGCTTTAGCCAATTAATTTATAAGTTAGGGGTCATTCGGCATTAATTCAAAGCGGTCCACAACACATATAAGCCCATAAAAGTCATAACAAGCACGGAAATTACATACTAGCACCTCACATGGGGTGTTTGGATACTCACATCTCTCTCGGTGTATAAATGAAATATAACAATATAGGAAATGGAAGATAAACACTCATTAACGGTCCTAGTACATAGATTACCATAGGCTTGAGAATAGATCAAACCTCCATCGCTTTGGCGTAAGCACCTAGGAAAGACTATCAAAGAGGTCTTTTAAAGGGTTGTAATGTTAGGCTTACGGTAGGAAATAAGGGTTTGGTGGGATAGGCTATTTAGTGGTGGTAAGTCAAAAATCTTTATGTTAGCGCATATGAAGAATGGCGTTGCTAAGCCAAGACTCGACACTCTAAACTCTAGATAATGAAATAAACAAACATAAATTTAAAGGATAGATGTAGGATGGTAGCCCGTTTTTTTTTTTTTTTTTTTTTTTTTTTTTTTTTTTTTTTTTTTTTTTTTTTTTTTTTTTTTTTTTTTTTTTTTTTTTTCATACACTTTTACTCTACCATCCTCTAAGATAACATCAAAATACTAGGGATTTATAAGCATATCCCTACACTTGAGTTTTATTATTCTAACACTAATTTGACCCGATTTGAAAAGATCAAAACACTTGGGGTACATTATTACGTAAACAAAGGGAATTTGAATTTAACGTTCCTTCCGTCATTTCATAAACTTTAACTTTTCCCATGAATCCCAATCATCCCAAAGCGTATACAAAGGATATGACTCGACTTAGCAACTTATGCAAGCAACTAGATAATTGAACTAAGGGTTTAGGGTGATAACAAACATTTGCACTAAAAGTGAGTGCATAAGGGGTAGGCTAAGGCGATTTGGGTGTATATTTGGGGTGGGGTGTAAACAATGCTCTTCATTGATATTCGGAAAACCGAAATATCACGAGAACCGCGAAAAGGATAGGCTCGAGGGTTAACTAGGGTATCGTGTACTAAAGATGAGTACAACGCAAAGGGTGTGGGGAATTACTCAACCGATGTGGAAGAAGTAATTATATTACGGTATCAAACAAGGGTTATCCTAATGCCTCTTATCATTTAGTTATTCCTAACTACACAAGTGTAGCCTCACTTGCGATCTCGGAATGCATCACAAAACAAGTTCTAGAATCTAATATACTACGGTTCACACTCTAAGCATTAAAGATGAATGCTTTAATTCCTACTAATCTAAGGCGATCCTCGCATTTTGGGTGGAATTTGGGTGGTAAAGGGTTTTGTGCTAGTCATATAACTTCCTATCCATGAGGCGCTTTTGTTAAGACTAATGGCCCACTCCTATATGTCATGAAAAATTTTAAATTTGGTGCCAAAATTACCCTAACCGACATTTTCTCATGGTTTATTACACAATCACAATTGGACAAAGCAAATAGTCAAGGATAAGCATAGTTTCAAAGTTCCGTTTTATTTTCCTCCTACACTTAAAGCGAACATTGTCCCCAATGTTCCCCGAAATATCAAAGTTATGATAAAGAAGGTAATTAAAAGCGAAAGAAACTAATACTCCCGATTAGCTCGGTAGGATCCGTGTAAAGTGGTGGTTAAATTCTTTTCAAGAAGAATTATTGCGTGAAAAGCTCCTTCCAATCTTATGTAACTTCTTCTTGACAAACTAAACTGCACACTTGAAGAAAACAAAGCGAAACCTTCGCGTAAAATCGGCGGTAATAATATATATAAGACTCGATTTAAACTAGGATATAATGCTTGTGGAATGGATGTTTACTGAATTTCTAAGAAAATTAAGACACGGAAAATTCCAAAATTTATAAGTAGCTCGAAAGCGAGAAAAAGTAATCGATGTTTTACTCCTTCTGGCGCCGTCGAGTTGCAATCTGACGCCGTCGAGTTATCTGACAAAAAGCGGTGCGATTTTACGGAAAAATTTACGGAAAATTTACATCTTTAGAATCTGGAAAAATTTACGCAAAACATTCATTATGACTCGATACAAGCATTTGACTCGAACAAACAAACATATATATCTTTTAATTAATTGTTATTCTCATGTTTACGTTTCTTTTGAAAGCGTGTGTAATCCTCCTACACTTATCCCTTATGTAAAATACCTTTATATGTAATTAAGGCGAAGTTAAAAACAAAATAAAGCATTTTACAAATTTAAACATGAGGATAAACAATTAATAAAAGATATATGACACTAACAAGCAAACAATTAAGCATGGGTTGCCTCCCACGGCGCTTTTCTTTATTTAAGAGTCTTGTAGCTAGACTCGTAGTCGTGCTCCTCGTTTTCTCACGCATCCTCAATGAGAATTCTATCATGTTGACAAAATCTTCATCGACTCTATACCTAGGCCCTAAAGTCAAGCAATCCTTATAATAATGCCTCCTTCTTTCCACATGAATTTATAACCTTTTCAACATCTTCCTTGCTTTTGTCCTCAAAAGCTTTGATGTTGTCTCGATCATAAATGGACAAGTGGCCATACTCGGTTGTTTTCAAGGCATCCTATAGGTGATCTCATCGGTTCCTTCCTTGAACCTAACCGTTCCATCATGCTTGTTATGGCTCATTCTAGATGTTTCAACAAGCGGTTTCCTAGCACTACTTGGGATAAACTATAGTCAATAGCGCATCCTACATCTTCTAGAACCATAAAATCAACTAGGTAGGTGAAATTTCCTATAAAGACATGCACGTCCTTGACTCTTCCCACAAAGTTGCAAACTCCTCCCGGATACTTAGGGTCTCTCCTAATATTGAGTCGCTCATTCATAATGTCATTGTAGAGGCGAGATGACATTACGTTAATGGGGATTCCGTATCTATGTAAGCGTGGTCGACACTCCTATATCCGATCATACAAGGGATTTTTAGGTTCGAGGTTTCCTCTCCTAATCTTTGGGCATATCCTAATGATGGGTGATCGTGGATTATTGATTATGTATTGATGGTACGCAACTTCTTCCTTAGTGGGGTAAAGATTGAAGTAAGCACTATTTTCCACATCCACGTTGTTGTTTATCATGCCATTTTCCGAATTCGCTAATCATTGAGCCAACTATAGCGTGACGACTACTTTCTCAACGACTTCCCTAATTGTACTATCGAATATTTTACGCAAATCACGAAGGTCGGTGTTTCTACTCACATATCGGCCCGACGGTTGTGTTGGTTATTGGGTTGGGTTTTGGTGACATTGAAATTTTTGTGTTGGGTTATTAAGTGGTGGTTGGTTATCATTCTCCATGATGAAGAGTGATGGGGTTACGAACAAAGGTTACGAAGAAGGGGATAGACTAAGAGAAATCTAAAATGAGAAAAAGTTTACTTGATAGGAATCAAGCAAAGAAACCTAAGCGAGGTGGACTACTAACTAGCTATTCTATTCCCGGCGTGGCGCCAAAAACTTGATAACGCTACACGCGTCGTTCGGGTCAAAGGAACTTCCTTTTCTTGAGCAAGTTTTATAACACCTAGGCGATGAACCTAATCGTTGTAGTGTAGTAATTAGGGTAAGCCACGGGTATTGATATCGTTCTCTGGGGAATAGGAATGCTAGTAGGGAGTTACTACGCTAAGGTTAAGGTTGAGGAAGATTATTTTTATCTTTTATATTTTATGAAAATGGAAAGGTACGAATCTCGGGTATTGGATTTGGGGGTTGGTATTTCTACCGATTACTCTACTATTATCTAATTATCTAAACTAAGGTTGTGGGAGTCTATGTCTAATTAATGTGTGCTCGTATGATAGTTTAAAGATGTGTTTACTTAGTTTGTATTACTCCTTAATTATCTCCTATTGATGGTTGAGTGTCACGTCTTATTCCTAGTTGCGTTGTGTTTCTAAAGTTGTAGGGTATCGTTTCTCCCAACTCTTTGAACTTACCAAAGGGTCTTGTCTACAAATCCACTTAGAGATTATAGACTCCTACTCTAAGGCACTCTTGGATGTTTTAGCCTACAATCACTCGGTAATCATACTCTAAGGTTCACAAAGATGAATCAAGCATTAAGTACACAACGAATGACCTATCGCATTACTAGATCATTAATCAACTAAGATAAGAAACAACCAATCAATATTTAATAATTAAGTTTCATACTTCCTAAGCAAACACACAAATAAATTAGCGGGACATGGAGAACATGCAAGCATACACACAAATAATCAAAGACATAATTGAATTAATGAAGCAAAGACTTATCTTGGTGTAAGATAGGGTTAAAACCCTAAAATCTTGTACAAGACACCTTAGGTTCGGTTTTAGGTTTTACTCCAAAGACTCTCCACACAAAGGCGAAAAATTCGGATTCTATATATAAGATTACAATTGCGGCGTCACCTTATGTTTAGTGACGCCGTCGTGTCGCCGCTCATTAGGGTTTCGTCTTGGCCGCGTTAACCTTGCGCGGCGTCACCTTATGTCCGTGGCGCCGTCCTCTTGACCGGCGTCGTCGGATCGCATCTAGGCCGTGCGAGTAGCGACGGCCTACTCTTTCACAACTAGGCGCCGTCTCTTGAAAACACGAGTTTTGAGTTCGACCGTCACAATAATTCTCCGACGGCGCAAATAGCGTCGCAAATAGCTCTACGACGCCGTCTTCCTTGCCTACATTCGAGACCTAAAAGTGAGTGTCTCGATTTCGACTTTGGCCATTTTCTTCATATATTGCTTGTCCTCGCCTTTTCGTCCAAATAAGTGCCATTCCGGCATTTTGCCTTCACGAGACCTAAAAGTGAAAAGGAGCGATATTAAGCAATAACGGATACAAAAGTGATCAAATAAGGACTTAAATGACCCTAGGAAAAATGGTACCTTTTAAAACCTTATCATATCTTGGGGTACATTATTACGTAAACAAAGGAATTTGAATTTAACGTTCCCTTCCGTCATTTCATAAACTTTAACTTTTCCCATGAATCCCAATCATCCCAAAGCGTATACAAAGGATATGACTCGACTTAGCAACTTATGCAAGCAACTAGATAATTGAACTAAGGGTTTAGGGTGATAACAAACATTTGCACTAAAAGTGAGTGCATAAGGGGTGGCTAAGGCGATTTGGGTGTATATTTGGGGTGGGGTGTAAACAATGCTCTTCATTGATATCCGGAAAAACCAAAATATCACGAGAACCGCGAAAAGGATAGGCTCGAGGGTTAACTAGGGTATCGTGTACTAAAGATGAGTACAACGCAAAGGGTGTGGGGAATTACTCAACCGATGTGGAAGAAATAATTATATTACATGTATCAAACAAGGGTTATCCTAATGCCTCTTATCATTTAGTTATTCCTAACTACACAAGTGTAGCCTCACTTGTGATCTCGGAATGCATCACAAAACAAGTTCTAGAATCTAATATACTACTGGGTTCACAATCTAAGCATTAAAGATGAATGCTTTAATTCTTACTAATCTAAGGCGATCCTCGCATTTGGTTGGAATTTGGGTGGTAAAGGTTTTGTGCTAGTCATATAACTTCCTATCCATGAGGCGCTTATGTTAAGACTAATGGCCCACTCCTATATGTCACGAAAAATTTTAAATTTTGTGCCAAAATTACCCTAACCGACATTTTCTCATGGTTTATTACACAATCACAATTGGACAAAGCAAATAGTCAAGGATAAGCATAGTTTCAAAGTTCCGTTTTATTTTCCTCCTACACTTAAACCGAACATTGTCCCCAATGTTCCCGAAAGTATCAAAGTTATGATAAAGAAGGTAATTAAAAGCGAAGAAACTAATACTCCCCGATTAGCTCGGTAGGATCCGTGTAAAGTGGTGGTTAAATTCTTTTCAAGAAGAATTATGCGTGAAAAGCTCCTTCCAATCTTATGTAACTTCTTCTTGACAAACTAAACACCGCACACTTGAAGAAAACAAAGCGAAACCTTCGCGTAAAATCGGTAATAATATATATAAGACTCGATTTAAACTAGGATATAATGCTTGTGGAATGGATGTTTCTGAATTTCTAAGAAAATTAAGACCGGAAAATTCCAAAATTTATAAGTAGCTCGAAAGCGAGAAAAAGTAATCGATGTTTTTACTCCTTCACGGCGCCGTCGAGTTGCAATCTGACGCCGTCAAGTTATCCCGACAAAAGCGGTGCGATTTTACGGAAAATTTACATCTTTAGAATCTGGAAAAATTTCGCAAAACATTCATTATGACTCGATACAAGCATTTGACTCGAACAAACAAACATATATATCTTTTAATTAATTGTTATTCTCATGTTTACGTTTCTTTTGAAAGCGTGTGTAATCCTCCTACACTTATCCCTTATGTAAAATACCTTTATATGTAATTAAGGCGAAGTTAAAAACAAAATAAAGCATTTTACAAATTTAAACATGAGGATAAACAATTAATAAAAGATATATGACACTAACAAGCAAACAATTAAGCATGGGTTGCCTCCCACGAAGCGCTTTTCTTTATTTAAGAGTCTTGTAGCTAGACTCGTAGTCATGCTCCTACGTTTTCTCACGCATCCTCAATGAGAATTCTATCATGTTGACAAAATCTTCATCGACTCTATACCTAGGCCCTAAAGTCAAGCAATCCTTATAATAATGCCTCCTTCTTTCCCACATGAATTTATAACCTTTTTCAACATCTTCCTTGCTTTTGTCCTCAAAAGCTTTGATGTTGTCTCGATCATAAATGGACAAGTGGCCATACTCGGTTGTTTTCAAGGCATCCTATAGGTGATCTCATCGGTTCCTTCCTTGAACCTAACCGTTCCATCATGCTTGTTATGGCTCATTCTAGATGTTTCAACAAACGGTTTCCCTAGCACTACTTGGGATAAACTATAGTCAATGGCGCATCCTACATCTTCTAGAACCATAAAATCAACTAGGTAGGTGAAATTTCCTATAAAGACATGCGTCGCCTTGACTCTTCCCACAAAGTTGCAAACTCCTCCCGGATACTTAGGGTCTCTCCTAATATTGAGTCGCTCATTCATAATGTCCTTGTGAGCGCAATGAGATGACATTACGTTAATGGGGATTCCGTATCTATGTAAGCGTGGTCGACACTCCTATATCCGATCATACAAGGGATTTTTAGGTTCGAGTTTCCTATCCTAATCTTTGGGCATATCCTAATGATGGGTGATCGTGGATTATTGATTATGTATTGATGGTGCGCAACTTCTTCCTTAGTGGGGTAAAGATTGAAGTAAGCACTATTTTCCACATCCACGTTGTTGTTTATCATGCCATTTTCCGAACCATCGCTAATCATTGAGCCAACTATAGCGGTGACGACTACTTTCTCAACAACTTCCCTAATTGTACTATCGAATATTTTCTGCAAATCCTGAAGGTCGGTGTTTCTACTCACATATCGGCTTCAACGGTTGTGTTGGTTATTGGGTTGGGTTTTGAGTGACATTGAAATTTTTTTCGTTGGGTTATTAAGTGGAGGTTGGTTATCATTCTCCATAATGAAGAGTGATGAGGTTACGAACAAAGGTTACGAAGAAGGGGGATAGACTAAGAGAAATCTAAAAATGAGAAAAAAGTTTACTTGATAGGAATCAAGCAAAGAAACCTAAACGAGGTGGACTACTAACTAGCTATTCTATTCCGGCACGCGCCAAAAACTTGATAACGCTACACGCGTCGTTCGGGGTCAAAGGAACTTCCTTTTCTTGAGCAAGTTTTATAACACCCCAGGCGTTGAACCTAATCGTTGTAGTGTAGTAATTAGGGTAAGCCACGGGTATTGATATCGTTCTCTGGGGAATAGGAATGCTAGTAGGGAGTTACTACGCTAAGGTTAAGGTTGAGGAAGATTATTTTTATCTTTTATATTTTATGAAAATGGAAAGGTACGAATCTCGGGTATTGGATTTGGGGGTTGGTATTTCTACCGATTACTCTACTATTATCTAATTATCTAAACTAAGGTTGTGGGAGTCTATGTCTAATTAATGTGTGCTCGTATGATAGTTTAAAGATGTGTTTACTTAGTTTGTATTACTCCTTAATTATCTCCTATTGATGGTTGAGTGTCACGTCTTATTCCTAGTTGCGTTGTGTTTCTAAAGTTGTAGGGTATCGTTTCTCCCTAACTCTTTGAACTTACCAAAGGGTCTTGTCTACAAATCCACTTAGAGATTATAGACTCTACTCTAAGGCACTCTTCGGATGTTTTAGCCTACAATCACTCAGGTAATCATACTCTAAGGTTCACAAAGATGAATCAAGCATTAAGTACACAACGAATGACCTATCGCATTACTAGATCATTAATCAACTAAGATAAGAAACAACCAATCAATATTTAATAATTAAATTTCATACTTCCTAAGCAAACACACAAATAAATTAGCCGGACATGGAGAACATGCAAGCATACACACAAATAATTAAAGACACAATTGAATTAATGAAGCAAAGACTTATCTTGGTGTAAGATAGGGTTAAAACCCTAAAATCTTGTACAAGACACCTTAGGTTCGGTTTAGGTTTTACTCCAAAGACTCTCCACACAAAGGCGAAAAATTCGGATTCTATATATAAGATTACAATTGCGACGGCGTCACCTTATGTTTAGTGGCGCCGCCGTGTCGCCGCATCGTAGGGTTTCGTCTTGGCCACGTTAACCTTGCGGCGTCACCTTATGTCCGTGACGCCGTCCTCTTGACTTCGGCGTCGTGCGGATCGCATCTAGGCCGTCCGAGTAGCGACGGCCTACTCTTTCACAACTAGACGCCGCCTCTTGAAAACACGAGTTTGAGTTCGACCGTCACAATAATTCTCCGACGGCGTCGCAAATAGCTCTGACGCCGTCGCCTTCTACATTCAATTGTGAGTGTCTCGATTACGACTTTGGCCATTTCTTCATATATTCGCGCCTTTTCTTCCAAATAAGTGCCATTCCGACATTTTGCCTTCACGAGACCTAAAAAGTGAAAAGGGCGATATTAAGCAATAACGGATACAAAGTGATCAAATAAGGACTTAAACGACCCTCAAATGGTACCTTTAAAACCTTATCAAATATCCCTACACTTGTTATTTGCTTGTCCTCAAGCAAATGTGCTTTTAGCCAATTAATTTATAAGTTAGGGGTCATTCGGCATTAATTCAAAGCGGTCCACAACACATATAAGCCCCATAAAAGTCATAACAAGCACGGAATTACATACTAGCACCTCACATGGGGTGTTTGGATACTCACATCTCTCGGTGTATAAATGAAATATAACAATATAGGAAATGGAAGATAAACACTCATTAACGGTCCTAGTACATAGATTACCATAGGCTTGAGAATAGATCAAACCTCCATCGCTTTGGCGTAGCACCTAGGAAAGACTATCAAAGAGGTCTTTTAAAGGGTTGTAATGTTAGGCTTACGGTAGGAAATAAGGGTTTGGTGGGATAGGCTATTTAGTGGTGGTAAGTCAAAAATCTTTATGTTAGCGCATATGAAGAATGGCGTTGCTAAGCCAAGACTCGACACTCTAAACTCTAGATAACCGAAATAAACAAACATAAATTAAAAGATAGATGTAGGATGGTAGCCCGTATTTTTTTTTTTTTATCACTCTATTTTTTTTATCACTCTTTTTTCTTTTCTCTTTTCGATTTTTTTTTTTTTTTTTTCATACACTTTTACTCTACCATCCTCTACGATAACATCAAAATACTAGGATTTGAGCACATCCCTACACTTGAGTTTTATTATTCTAACACTAATTTGACCCGATTTGACAAGATCAAAACACTTGGGGTACATTATTACGTAAACAAAGGGAATTTGAATTTAACGTTCCCTTCCCGTCATTTCATAAACTTTAACTTTTCCCATGAATCCCAATCATCCCAAAGCGTATACAAAGGATATGACTCGACTTAGCAACTTATGCAAGCAACTAGATAATTGAACTAAGGGTTTAGGGTGATAACAAACATTTGCACTAAAAGTGAGTGCATAAGGGGTAGGCTAAGGCGATTTGGGTGTATATTTGGGGGTGGGGTGTAAACAATGCTCTTCATTGATATCCCGGAAAAACCAAAATATCACGAGAACCGCGAAAAGGATAGGCTCTGAGGGGTTAACTAGGGGTATCGTGTACTAAAGATGAGTACAACGCAAAGGGTGTGGGGGAATTACTCAACCGATGTGGAAGAAATAATTATATTACATGTATCAAACAAGGGTTATCCTAATGCCTCTTATCATTTAGTTATTCCTAACTACACAAGTGTAGCCTCACTTGTGATCTCGGAATGCATCACAAAACAAGTTCTAGAATCTAATATACTACCGGTTCACAATCTAAGCATTAAAGATGAATGCTTTAATTCTTACTAATCTAAGCATTAAAGATGAATGCTTTAATCCTCACAATCTAAGCATCATCACATTTCATCATCGGAATAAAAGCGGAATCGAGAGCTAGATTTGGTGCTTTTGTATTTTAATTAATTCCCTAATAGAGTTTTCACCGGCAACTGGGAATCTAATTTAGCGACTGTTCTTGACTAACAATTCTTCCATGGATTTTTGATTTGGATTATCTTGGGAGTGTTTACATTCCTTCAAATCTTTCACTAAATCCAAAAGATCAAGGAGAAGATTTTGAGGAAGTGGCTCAGTGAGGTGGTGCACGATTCATTTGGTATTGTAGAGGTTGGTCATGATCTGAAGAGTCGTAATTGTTACAAGGAAATGGATTCCTTGTTTGACAATCCGAGCTAAAGTGAGGACCTCCACAATACTCACAACAATAAAAATGATGTGGTGTGAGTCACATGTGTTGTAGTCATAATTGTTATCGGGAACCCGCTCATAGACAAGCGCGTTTCCAATGGACAATCAGAAGCGGAGTGTGAACCACCACAGTACTCACAACAAAAAGCTGCTGAGTCTCACGATGTGGTGGTGATGGAATAAATCGGTTGTGTTATGGTAAGAATAGGGATCTTGGTTATAGGCGGACCCGTTTCTTGACTCCGCCATGCTACAACTGGGGCAATTGCCACCATTATAAGGACCACCACACCATTGACAACCAAGAGGGTGAGGATGAGACATAGAAAGAATCAAATGATTTTAGAGGGTAAGAAATGAAGAATCAAATATGTGAGAGGGTAAAGATGGATATTTTTGAATTTTTGGATAAACATTTTTGTAAAAATAAGAAAGAAAATCTTTTTGGGTTTTTGATTTTTATAAGAAAATATAAATAAATACAGATGGTATAGACAAAGAGTGAAAATTCAAATCACTAATCGCTAAGCGTAAGACAATCACCTGACTCCCGGCAATGGCGTAAAAATTTGATGCGTGCAAACAGTCAAGCTAAATTACTCAAATGAGCCACTTGTGAATGGCGGACCGTAATAAGCAAAAGCTGCTTACACGAATGCAATGAAGATCGAGGAGTATAGTGTTTCCCGGGTCGTTATGTCCCGTGAGCTATCGCGATGGATTATCAAGCGTAAAGTGATCGAGAGATTTGGACGAAAAAAGGGATTTGAATATTATTATAACTACAGAAAAAGCCAACAAATTACAACGGCTTAAATGCAAATTAAAGGAAATTTAAAAAGATAAAAATATTAAATAAACGCTATCACTATTTTTAAAATTGATGAGCGTTTAAAAATTAAAACTTACGTTTAAATAAAAATTAAATAGCGTACAAAATAAAAGTGAGATCTAAGGAATAAAATTCCTAAAAATATGAAAATGACATTTTTACAAACCTAATGATAAAAGAAAATTTATAGAAAAATAAAATTAATTTTATAACTATTTAATTAATTATTATTAATTAAAAACTAATTTTAACTATTTAATAATAGCCTAAAATACAAGAAAATATGAAATAAAGCTAGAAAAATAAAATTATGACTTGGAAAAATCTAAAATATCAAATGAGAATTTTCAAAACTATTTTTGTATTTTTCTGAATACTTTTCTATTTTCTATGAATTAAAAACTAGTTAAAACTAATTAAATTACTTAAAAATACAAATTTAACTAAGAAAAATCTAGAAAAGTACTTTTTTGGTTTTTTATATTTATCTTAACTTAAGAAAAATGAAAAATTATTTTTTTGAACCTTTTCTTGATTTTTTGTATTTAATGCTAATTAAAAATGCTTAAAAACTAATTTAAATCAAGAAAAATAGCAAACCAACTTGGAAAAATCTGAAAATTTCAGGAAAAGTCCAAAATAATATAAGAAAGCTAGGAAAATGGAAAACAGGAGGTTGTTAGGAAGAAATAGAAGCGATGAGCCAAGTGCTTATGAAATAAGCACTTGGATAAGCTAAAGAGCACAACAAGCACCAACCGAAAGCAGGAACTTAAATAAGCTAAAAGTGACCAAATGCAACTAAAATCAACAATCTACAACCTCTGGACATCAAGCTTATGATTTGATGTTTGAGCTTATGGACTAAAAGCGATTGAGAAGGGTGTCTACTTGCATCTAGATAATAAGCACTTGAATAAGTGGAAACTAAAAGCTAAAAGCTAGATCCTAAAGAAGACATGGGTGAGAGCTTGTAAACAAAATTTCAGACCTAGAGGAGCTATGATAAGCTCGTGCAAGAGCTGCAAGATCTGCATGAAAACACAATGCTGGATCGATGCCTACTGACAGGCATATAAGCCCTATTTGACAAGCCGGTTTGAGCTTATAGAAAAATTACAAAATCTATTAAAATGGCCATAAAATTTAGACCAGAGGAAGTTTTTAAAACCACAAGATTTACATGATTTGGCCCAAAACCGAGTGAATGAAAAATCCTCTAGTTGGTGAAAACAGGTTTTCATGGTTTTGACTTTTTTAACAAAACTGAAAATTTGACTAACTTGAACTTTAATTCCAATTTGTGGAATGAAATTGATGTAAAGTGATAAAATGAAGATATTTCAAGCTTTGTTTATGAATCTTACACACAAAACAAGATTTTGATTTTATGAAACCTTAACAGTTAAAGGATTAAAGACAGATTAGATAGATTTTGACTTTTGAGATTGTACAAGCACAAAACTATGACAGTTATAAGCTCAAATGGATTCAACAAGCATGAACCAACAGAGTTATCCACTGCATACACCCTAAAGACAGATATGCTGTCAAATCCAAACACCTCTTAAAACTACTGATATGTAATTAAAATGAGATAACAACTGAGCTAACTTGTCTCAATGATCAAACTATGTTTACAAGACCTAAATACAACTACATAAACAAACTTTACACTAATGGTGACCACAGTTACAGGTACCACAAAACTGCAAATAGACTTGAAATTGAAAATGAGATTTCTTACTTACATGTATCCAACTAGTATGCAGGCTAAAACCAAGATCCACAACCACTATGCTAAACCATTTCCAACCCAATCCAAGTGCATCAACCAAATATCATCACCATTCCCTTTCTTGGCCCGGTTTGACTTTCATTGACCAAGACCCAAAATTTCTTAAAACTTGAATGTAACCGATACAAAGCTACAAGCGACTTATATAAGCTTATTCAAACTTGGGAAGAAGCTATATGAAGCTTAAGCGTATGATATTGAAACCGAACTTTTCAACAATAACCACAAAAGAATGAAATGTGAACACAACTTGAATTGGTACTTAAAAATGATTGCAATACATTGAAATACTGTAAGTTTGATACACTTAAGCTTAAAATTACATCTAAGAGACTAATGAAGACATAGAATTAAAAACGACACATAATTGAAAACTAAAACTAACTACTTTCTTTATCTTCCTTCCCATGCTTCCTTTTATACTCCAAGACACTTCTCTCCTCTTTCTGACCAAATCCCAGCACTTGTTTGGACCTTTGGATGTCTTAGAGTTGATCATGGCCCTTGATTGGTTTTGGCGGGAAAAAGGTCTTTTGACAGTGGGTTGAGATTGAGTGGGTAGAGGGAGCATTAAATGCCCTTGGAATGTTGTTGAGGAGAGGGGGAACAAGAAGGAGTAGGGTGGCTGGAGTTGGAGGGGGGATGGGTGTGCAGGGCTAGATGGTGGGGAAGAAGGAGAAAAGGCGCGTAGGGTGTGTCTGTTTGACTTTGGGATTGACCAGAGGTCTAATATCAAGGGGGTCCAAAATTGGTTAATGACAGGGTCACAATGGTTTAATGACAAGGGTCCAAGGGTTGAAAAGGGTTTAAATCAACAAGGACTCAATGTGTAAATTCTGAAATTATAAGGACCTAGGCTGCCAATTCAACAAAGTTGCTCCAAGGACTAAAAGTGACAAATTTCAATAATGCAAGGATCAAACTTGACATTTTCCAATTTTCCAAGGACTAATTTTGCCAATTTTCAAACTTGGAGGACCAAACTTGTAATTTTCTCAAACTTTTTATATTTTTCACCAAAGGACTAATTTTGACAAGTTATGATTTAAAAAGGACCTTTGGTGTCTTTTCTTTTTAAATTTTGACTCGGGGACTATTTTTGACAATTTTAGAAACTTGGGGGTGAAGCGCCAATTTTGCAAACTTTGCTCATTTTCATCGATTTTAAACATTTTGCATCCGAAACATATAAAATGCAATTTTGGAATATTTTCGATATTTTGATGCATTTCGAGCATTTTAAGCGTTTTGCGATTCAGATTTAACCAAAATGATGAGTATTTACACACTCATCAATCCCCCACACTAAACTATTGCTAGTCCCTAGCAATCTTTTGAGAAAAACTTAATGGATTTGAATCTCTTTACCAAAAGCCATTACTACGGAGTAGCCAAATGTTTTAGTTCAAGTAAGAACCATGGTACACCGATAACCATGTGATTTTGAGTAAACCACCGACTTTCAACGGTTTTGATTTGTCTTTACCATAAGCCGTTTGCTCGGACTAGCCAACTCTTAGATAAATTATCAATATTATCTTTGGTGAGTGATTACCAATTATGGTTTTCCATCGCCTTTACCACAAGCCATAAACTTGCGGGCTAGCCAACTCTTCACTTTGTAGGATATGGTGAAGTGAATACCATACAATTTTGGGCAAATTGCAAGCCATATAAGCGGATTTGAGAAATCTTTACCAAGAGTCGTTTGCTCTGGATTAGCCAATCCTTTAGTTTATTAGACAAGGCGGATGATAACCAAATGAGTAAGTGCAAAACACTTACTCCAAAAAAAAATTTTGGCCAAAAGCGGGAATTGGTATAATTATATGATAAAATTCGTGAGAATTCCCCCACTTAGAAATGAATATTGCCCTCAATATTCAAAGTACAGCAGTTATGCCGAAACCGAGAACGTAAAAGGAAATACTACGGCCATTATTTGAAAGGATTTTTTTTTTTTTTTTTTTTTGGAAAACTTATATATATAACATGTGGGGCAACCCCCACACTAGGGTGGAACACATGGGTGAAAACCCATGTTTAGCTCTTGTTTTTGATTACCGAGTCGCTAGCTTGACTCGACCCAATTCATTTGTTCATGGGAAGTAAGTGGAAGAGACAATCTCCATCGGACTTTCATTCAAGATGTTTGAATAAACATTTGAAGCACGCGAAAGTTCCACACCGACGAGATATACATAGAACCGGCTCAAAGATGATAAATGAAAATGCCGGGGTCAAAGATAGTGTCTTCATTCCCGAAGGAGTGAAGATGGAGGGAAATCAAAAGATATTTGAGGAAAGGAAGAAAGGTCTTGATAACAATCAAGATCCATTCTTCATCCTCAAATGTAGACGTATCGGGAGGAAGGGTGAGAGTAGTATCATTAATAGGCAAACTCGTATGATAGAGTACACCTTCCTCCGAGCTAATATCATCCTCAAGATCAAAATAGAAATGATCATGTTCCGGAGGAGATATGTCATGAGAGAGTTCACGGAGAACTCTTTATGAAGAGAATTATTCACATGAGGTGAATTTGTGAACTCTTGTTCCATTGTGGGCTCATCACTATCCTCAACTGAGTATCAAAGAGTGGATTCTCGAAATTGAAGTGAATTCAGTCGAATTCAAATAGAGGATTGGTGAAAGTAGCTTTGAATGTTTGGGAACAAAGTGATCAACATTCTCAATTGAATTTGTTGGGATAAGAAGTGAGTGAGCGATCATTATCGGTGAGATTTTCGGTCTCTCCCGGATCGGCCGAAATCAAAGAGTGGATTGATGTGAGTGAGTTCATCGGTGAACTCCTCAAGAAGATGATCAACATCAGTTGTGGAAGTGATGCCTCAACATACTCGATGTCTCCATATGATGCACAATCTTCGCTACAATTGGAGAAAGTTTCAAAATGATCATTTGAACACTCAAGAGGGGAAGAGAATCACATATGATCGGGAGTTCCTGTGACTCTCTCGGGATTGGGACAAGGTTCTCAACACTAGACTTTATGAATTCGTCCGATTCCTTTTCGAGAACAGTGTCAAGATGCTCGTCCCCATGTTTAGAGAGTGAGTGGGAGCTTGGTGTGATAGCGGTTGTATGAGAATGAATCTCAAGCTGGGATATCAACCGATGAACTTGGCAATTTTTATAGAATTGGAGGATATCAAGTGTATCCTCATCATCACTTGTCATCGGGAATAAAGCGGAATCGAGAGCTAGATTTGGTGCTTTTTGTATTTTAATTAATTCCTAATAGAGTTTTCACCGGCAACTGGGAATCTAATTTAGCGACTGTTCTTGCCTAACAATTCTTCCATGGATTTTGATTTGGATTATCTTGGGAGTGTTTACATTCCTTCAAATCTTTCACTAAATCCAAAAGATCAAGGAGAAGATTTTGAGGAAGTGGCTCGGTGAGGTGGTGCACGATTCATTTGGTATTGTAGAGGTTGGTCATGATACGAAGAGTCGTAATTGTTACAAGGAAATGGATTCCTTGTTTGACAATCCGAGCTAAAGTGAGGACCTCCACAATACTCACAACAATAAAAATGATGTGGTGTGAGTCACATGTGTTGTAGTCATAATTGTTATCGGGAAACCGCTCATAGACAAGCGCGTTTCCCAATGGACAATCGAGCTGGAGTGTGAACCACCACAGTACTCACAACAAGAAAGCTGCTGAGTCTCACGATGTGGTAGGCGATGGAATAAATCGGTTGTGTTATGGTAAGAATAGGGATCTTGGTTATAAACGGACCCGTTTCTTGACTCCGCCATGCTACAAGCGGGGCAATTGCCACCATTATAAGGACCACCACACCATTGACAACCAAGAGGGTGAGGATGAGACATAGAAAGAATCAAATGATTTTAGAGGGTAAGAAATGAAGAATCAAATATGTGAGAGGGTAAAGATGGATATTTTGAATTTTGGATAAACATTTTGTAAAAATAAGAAAGAAAATCTTTTGGGTTTTTGATTTTTATAAGAAAATATAAATAAATGAGATGGTATAGACAAAGAGTGAAAATTCAAATCACTAATCGCTAAGCGTAAGACAATCAAACTGACTCCCGTGGCGCCAAAAATTTGATGCGTGCAAACAGTCAAGCTAAATTACTCAAGCCGGCCACTTGTGAATGGCGGACCGTAATAAGCTTAAAGCGCTAACACGAATGCAATGAAGATCCGAGGAGTATAGTGTTTCCCGGTCGTTATGTCCCGTGAGCTATCGCGATGGATTATCAAACGTAAAGTGATCGAGAGATTTGGACGAAAAAAGGGATTTGAATATTATTATAACTACAGAAAAAGCCAACAAATTACAACGGCTTAAATGAAAATTAAAGGAAATTTAAAAAGATAAAAAATATTAAATAAACGCTATCACTATTTTTAAAATTGATGAACGTTTAAAAATTAAAACTTACGTTTAAATAAAAATTACGTAAACGTACAAAATAAAAAGTGAGATCTAAGGAATAAAATTCCTAAAAATATGAAAATGACATTTTTACAAACCTAATGATAAAAGAAAATTTATAGAAAAATAAAATTAATTTTATAACTATTTAATTAATTATTATTAATTAAAAACTAATTTTAACTATTTAATAATAGCCTAAAATACAAGAAAATATGAAATAAAGCTAGAAAAATAAAATTATGACTTGGAAAAATCTAAAATATCAAATGAGAATTTTCAAAACTATTTTTGTATTTTTCTGAATACCTTTCTATTTTCTATGAATTAAAAACTAGTTAAAACTAATTAAATTACTTAAAAATACAAATTTAACTAAGAAAAATCTAGAAAAATACTTTTTTGGTTTTTTATATTTATCTTAACTTAAGAAAAATGAAAAATTATTTTTTTGAACCTTTTCTTGATTTTTTGTATTTAATGCTAATTAAAAATGCTTAAAAACTAATTTAAATCAAGAAAAATAGCAAACCAACTTGGAAAAATCTGAAAATTTCAGGAAAAGTCCAAAATAATATAAGAAAGCTAGGAAAAATGGAAAAACAGGAGGTTGTTAGGAAGAAATAGAAACTGATGAGCCAAGTGCTTATGAAATAAGCACTTGGATAAGCTAAAGGAGCACAACAAGCACCAACTGAAAACAGGAACTTAAATAAGCTAAAAGTGACCAAATGCAACTAAAATCAACAATCTACAACCTCTGGACATCAAGCTTAACAGATTTGATGTTTGAGCTTATGGACTAAAAACAGTGAGAAGGGTGTCTACTTGCATCTAGATAATAAGCACTTGAATAAGCTGGAAACTAAAAGCTAAAAGCTAGATCCTAAAGAAGACATGGGTGAGAGCTTGTAAACAAAATTTCAGACCTAGAGGAGCTATGATAAGCTCTGTGCAAGAGCTGCAAGATCTGCACAAAACCTGTGCAGATCAGTGCCCTGCACAGGGCATATAAGCCCTATTTGACAAGCCAGTTTGAGCTTATAGAAAAAATTACAAAAATCTATTAAAATGGCCATAAGAATTTAGACCAGAGGAAGTTTTTAAAACCACAAGATTTACATGATTTGGCCCAAAAGCGAGTGAATGAAAAATCCTCTAGTTGGTGAAAGCAGGTTTTCATGGTTTTGACTTTTTAACAAAAGCGAAAATTTGACTAACTTGAACTTTAATTCCAATTTGTGGAATGAAATTGATGTAAAGTGATAAAATGAAGATATTTCAAGCTTTGTTTATGAATCTTACACACAAAACAAGATTTTGATTTTATGAAACCTTAATGATTAAAGGATTAAAGGCAGTTAGATAGATTTTGACTTTTGAGATTGTACAAGCACAAAACTATGAGTTATAAGCTCAAATGGATTCAACAAGCATGAACCAACAGAGTTATCCACTGCATACACCCTAAAGACAGATATATTTGTCAAATCCAAACACCTCTTAAAACTACGATATGTAATTAAAATGAGATAACAAGCGAGCTAACTTGTCTCAATGATCAAACTATGTTTACAAGACCTAAATACAACTACATAAACAAACTTTACACTAATGGTGACCACAGTTACAGGTACCACAAAACTGCAAATAGACTTGAAATTGAAAATGAGATTTCTTACTTACATGTATCCAACTAGTATGCAGGCTAAAACCAAGATCCACAACCACTATGCTAAACCATTTCCAACCCAAATCCAAGTCTGCATCAACCAAATATCATCACCATTCCCTTTCTTGGCCCAGTTTGACTTTCATTGACCAAGACCCAAAATTTCTTAAAACTTGAATGTAAGCGATACAAAGCTACAAGCGACTTATATAAGCTTATTCAAACTTGGGAAGAAGCTATATGAAGCTTAAGCGTATGATATTGAAACCGAACTTTTCAACGGTAACCACAAAAGAATGAAATGTGAACACAACTTGAATTGGTACTTAAAATGATTGCAATACATTGAAATCTGTAAGTTTGATACACTTAAGCTTAAAATTACATCTAAGAGACTAATGAAGACATAGAATTAAAAACGACACATAATTGAAAACTAAAACTAACTACTTTCTTTATCTTCCTTCCCATGCTTCCTTTTATACTCCAAGACACTTCTCTCCTCTTTCGACCAAATCAAAGACTTGTTTGGACCTTTGGATGTCTTAGAGTTGATCATGGCCCTTGATTGGTTTTGGCGGGAAAAAGGTCTTTTGACAGTGGGTTGAGATTGAGTGGGTAGAGGGAGCATTAAATGCCCTTGGAATGTTGTTGAGGAGAGGGGGAACAAGAAGGAGTAGGGTGGCTGGAGTTGGAGGGGGGATGGGTGTGCAGGGCTAGATGGTGGGGAAGAAGGAGAAAAGGCGCGTAGGGTGTGTCTGTTTGACTTTGGGATTGACCAGAGGTCTAATACCAAGGGGGTCCAAAATTGGTTAATGACAGGGTCACAATGGTTTAATGACAAGGGTCCAAGGGTTGAAAAGGGTTTAAATCAACAAGGACTCAATGTGTAAATTCTGAAATTATAAGGACCTAGGCTGCCAATTCAACAAAGTTGCTCCAAGGACTAAAAGTGACAAATTTCAATAATGCAAGGATCAAACTTGACATTTTCCAATTTTCAAGGACTAATTTTGCCAATTTTCAAACTTGGAGGACCAAACTTGTAATTTTCTCAAACTTTTATATTTTTCACCAAAGGACTAATTTTGACAAGTTATGATTTAAAAGGACCTTTGGTGACTTTTCTTTGAAATTTTGACTCGGGGACTATTTTGACAATTTTAAAACTTGGGGACCTGAAGCGCCAATTTTGCAAACTTTGCTCATTTTCATCGATTTTAAACATTTTGCATCGAAACATATAAAATGCAATTTTGGAATATTTTCGATATTTTGATGCATTTCGAGCATTTTAAGCGTTTTGCGATTCGATTTAACCAAAATGATGAGTATTTACACACTCATCAGAGCCATCGGCGATAAAAGCGGAGATTGTAAGACATTACAAGAATTTATTTTACGAAAGTGTATTAATTCGTCCAATATTTTGTTGTGACCGTATTGAGAAGATAACAGTGGAAGATGCTACAACATTGGAAAAGGAGTTTACCGAAGAAGAAATCTTGGACGCAATTCGGGATGTGGAGGAGATAAAGCACCGGACCGGACGGGTTTAATTTTAAGTATATTAAAAGTTTCGAATATCTTGAAACTTGAGTTGGTTAATGGTTAAGTGGTTCGGGAATCAATGGAAATATCGAGAGGTGTAATGCATCATTCGTGACCTTAATTCCAAAAGTTCCGGATCTGTTGGTCTTGGGGATTTTAGTCCCATAAGTCTTATAGGTTGCTACTACAAGATCATTGCGAAGGTTTTGGCAGAGAGAGTTAAAAGGGTTGTGGGAAATGTGGTTGGCGACGTTCAAAATGCTTTTATTAAGGGAAGATTCATTCTTGACGGTGTCTTGATAGCAAATGAAACAGTCCAGTATATGAAGAAAAATAGAACTAAAGGATTAATCTTCAAGGTCGATTTCGAGAAAGCTTATGATATTTTGAATTGGAGATTCCTTCTTGATATAATGGGAAAAATGGGTTTTGGTACTAAATGGTGTAAATGGGTGGAAACTTGTCTAAAATCATCTTCGATGTCAATTTTAGTCAACGGATCTCCAACAGAAGAGTTTAGATTGGAGCGGGGGGTTAGACAAGGTGATCCTCTTTCCCCTTTTCTATTTATTCTAGCAGCGGAAGGGCTAAATGCGGTTGTCAATGAAGCGGTGGAAAAGGGGATTTTTAGAGGTGTAAAAATAGGGAGGAATAATGTGGTGGTGTCTCATCTTCAATATGCAGATGACACTATATTTTTGGGGGAATGGAATAGAGACAATGCAAAAGCTTTAATGTGCATTCTTAAGTGCTTTGAAGAGGTATCGGGGCTTCGAGTGAACTACAATAAAAGTAAGTTATACGGAGTTGGAGTTAGTGAGCCGGAATTGAGTGATATGGCTAGATGGATGAAATGTGGAATTGGAGATTTTCCATTTACTTACTTGGGGCTACCGATTGGTGAAGATATGAGGAAAGTGGCTTCTTGGAATGGTGTGTTCGAGAAATTCAAAAAGAGGTTGACCGAGTGGAAAGCTAAAACGTTGTCGTTCGGGGGGCGATTAACATTGGTTAAGTCGGTTCTAGGAAGCTTACCTTTGTATTTCTTTTCGATGTTTCGTGTGCCTTTGAGTGTGATTAAACAATTGGAGAGAGTGAGAAAGAATTTCTTTTGGGGAGGGGTGGGGGAATGCAAAAAATTAGCATGGGTCAAATGGGATACGTTACTAGCCTCACGTGGGGAGGGGGGTTAAATATTGGGTCATTACGGGGGAAAAATTTAGCTCTTTTGGGGAAATGGTGGTGGAGATTCAAAAGGGAGGGTGGGTCATTGTGGGTTAGGGTCATAAAAAGTATCCATGGGGAGAGTGGTGGTCTTGGTGACGTTAGGGGGGTGGGTGGGTCGAATAGGGGGGAAGGGGGTGGGGTGTGGCGTGATATCATAGGGGTAGGGGAGGAGTTGGAAGGGATAGGATTAGAGTTTGTTTCTTCATTCGTTGGGGAGGTGGAAAATGGTTGTGATATTAGATTTTGGATTGATAGATGGGTGGGCGATGTTAGGCTATGTGATAGATTTCCGAGACTTTACCACTTAGATAGGCGAAAGGAGGGTAGGGTGGCGGATAAAGGAAAATGGGTAGATAGTGTTTGGGTTTGGGAATGGGAATGGGTTAGAAATCTTAGAGGGAGGGTATGCAAAGATTTTGAAGAATTACAATCTTTATTGCAAAATTTTGTTATCAAATTTGATTGTAGGGATCGTTGGAGGTGGGCGTTTCAAGAGAGGGGTGACTTCACAGTTAGAGAGCTAACAAAGTTGGTTGAAGAAAAGATTCTAAATGTGGATGGTGGGAGCGAGGCAACAGTGTGGAACAAATTGGTTCCAAAAAAAGTTAATATTTTCGTGTGGAGGGCTTTAAAAGGTAGGCTTCCGGTTCGTGAAGAATTAGACAAAAGGGGCATTGATTTGGATTCTCTTTTATGCCCTTCTTGTAGCGACATGGTGGAATCGTGTGCTCATTGTTTGGTCATGTGTAATTTCGCGATGAGCGTGTGGGAAAAAATCTATTGTTGGTGGAAGTTTGGGAATGTTAATGCGTTTTCCATTGAGGAGTTTTTCGCCGCTAGTGGAAACACTAACATCCCTAGTCATTCGACTAAACTGTGGCAAGCGGTTATTTGGACATCCAGGTACTTCATTTGGAAAGAAAGGAATTCGCGTGTGTTTAAAGGTAAGGCCTCAAGTTTAATTAAAATAGTCCAAGACATTCAACTTAAAAGTTTTGAGTGGATTGAAAGAAGGTCGGGGAAGAAAAGCGAGATAAATTGGCAGCAGTGGCTTTTTGATCCGGTTAAATGTCGAATCTGTTGAGGGCTGCAGTTTTAACTGTTGTGTGCTATTATAAATGTCTTGGCTGGAAACTGATATGCTGGTTAAGGGTGTTTGGCACAGGATGGATGCTAATCTGCATGTTTTAAGGGTGTTTGGCACAGTGGGTTTAAGTGTCTGCATTATATCTGCAACTAATGCAACTCAATTACTGCAATATCATCTTTCAGTGTGTAGCTAGAGTGCAATCAGGTCCTTGGAATAGTTGCTGCACTTTTGTGAAAGTAATAGGCATTATATTAGTAATAGTGTGTGTCAGTTGCTTTGGTCCCCTATGGCCTTATCTTTATACGTTTTATAGAGATGGTGGGCATGGATTGTATTGTTTTGTGTATGTTTGGTCATGGATAGTACTTGAGCCTATGTTTGGTTTTTGTACTATGCCACTTATTCTCTCATTTATGGTTGTATGTTTGCACCTTTGTGGTGTTTTTCTTTTCTTGGGTCTCTTCCTCTTTAAATAGCTTGTTGAAGATTTTGAGACGCCATTTCTTTTGTATTTTGTTTCTTTTGTTTAGTTCCCGTTATAAATGTTGCCTTTCAAAAAAAAACAAAAAAGAATTTTTACACGTGAAAATGGTTAGATAACCTTTATAATAGCATACTTCGTGTTTAAGATTAATTACTAACTTGAAAAATTATGGGTTATTACATATACATACATATATTAAATTACAACTTCGAATATGTGTATAAAAAATGATCCATTGTGCGAGCTCTGAATAAAAAGTGCAACAAACATGAACTGTGCCAAATTGTAACAAAATCGTTACGCAGCAGGAGGGAGCGAGAGCGAGAGAAGGATTCATATATCGTGGGAACATATGACCTCCATTTTGTCGAAAGCTTGTGTTTGGCCATACATATGTTCTTTTCCTAAGCTAAGAAGACTTACCACGAATCCGAATAACAAAAATCACCATGGATGTCATAATGGTGTTTGCAATCATTGTGGCGTTTCAAAACTAAAAGTTAGTTTCTTGTTTTATATATTATCTATTCATGTTATTGTAGTTAAAAATAACTTTAGAATCGTTACTGTGTAAACAAACACATGTTTAGGTAATAACTAATATTCATGACCTGCTACTTATTTGTAAATTGTAATCGGTTTCAGCTTCACGTTTCAACCTCAACAGTTTAGCTCCACATAACGAGGGACACCGTAAGCCTAAAGGCCGGAACAGCGAAGATCATGGATTTAAATCATGTCCTGGTATCACTTTACTTATGTTTCACCTTCATGACATTAGTGTCATAAACTTACATAAACAACAAAGTATAATAAACTTGAAGTAAATATGAATCATATATATAGCATAACATAATAATGAAACTTAATTTAATATGATTAGTTAGTCTTGAAACAACTAATTAAAATAACTAATTATAGTCAAAACAACTAGGAAAAAATAGACTCACTTTTTGTTGTGGTCAAACACTCATTGAATGTTACATATATAAATTTGACTAATGAAAGTCAAACCGGTTACCTATAATAAAACCAGCTACATCACCATTCATTTAATACCATAGTTGGGAAGAGTAAATACTCACACAGTAACTTAACCCGATTAAACCCTAAAGCTATAATATGCTAAAATCAAGACAATGAATTCCCTTAAACGTACAAGTATTTATAGAGATATTGTTATTGATCCTTTGATAAATCTTTTGATGCATTTAATTGTAATTTATCCTGTTTATCAGATTTGAGGTTGTTTTCTATTACCAGTTTTGGGGGTTTTGTTATGCCTATTAGTATTTGCGTGTTACAAAGAGCATAATATTATCCTTTTAGACTCAACAAATTAGACTCATGTGTTATTGTAGTTGCCCACTAGTATTCTTCTACATTGCAGCCTTGTAATGTACCTAGAATGTAGTTGCATGCCTACCTTTGAACCCTAACAGAACCAAATGTAGTGTGCTTAGTTATGCATGTATTGTGCCTAGAATATAGTTTGATGCCTACCTTTGAACACTGACATAACCAAATGTAATGTGCCTAGTTATGTGTTTTTGTGTTTGATTATTTGTGGTGTCTGTTTGGGATTACACTGAGAGGACCAAATTAGAGAACAAATTGGAACCTTGAAAAGCTTTTGTTTGTGCTTGGCCACAAATGAGAGAACATTGCACCCTTGTTTATGCTTGGCCACCAAAGATAGAACCTTCCAGCCTTGTTTGTGCTTGGCAACCAAAGAGAGTACCATGCAGCCTTGTTTGGGATAACATTGAGAGGACCAAATAAGAGAATACTGAATTCTTCTACATTGCAGCCTTATTTGGGATTATATTGAGAGGATCAAATGAGTATTGATCACTTAATTCTACATTGGTATACCTTCAAAAGTTTTTTGTTAGATAGTGATATATCTTAACATTGTCATCAATCAAAGTGACCTACCATTTCTTATTTGTAGAAGTCATACCCATTAGCTATGATTCAAGCAGTGATGGTATTGAAATCCCACCCCAATTGCTTGCTTGGTATTATCCATGATATGATTCTACTACAATCTCTAAGTATCTAATTGAAGATTCTACAAGCTCTAATCGGATAAAATTTGTTCCTATACAAGTTATTGAACCTCTTGAGCATCTCCCAGCTCAGATGCCTACCCTAGCTCTGCTAATCCCAGTTCAGAAGCCTATCCACAAACTCAAATTTGATCAGGATATAGTGCTAGGCTGGCATCACACAAAACTTGGACTGCTATTTGTGAAAAGACTTTTGGGACTAAAAAACCAAAAGGTTTAGGAGCATCTGGATGCATCCAAGTTAAAGGCAAAAGGAAGATGATGTAGGATCTTCAATTTAAGATTTTGTGGTAGGTTATCATGGTATTTGGATGTTTATGATGATGGTGGTAAAACTTCTTAACTTTTTATGACTGTAATTAATAATGCTAGTATAAGAGATAATCTTTTGAAATGATGCAACATTTGATGGTAATGTATTTGACTTATGGTACCAATTTAAATGGTGTTATTGTCTTTTGAAAATTTGTTTTATTGATTTGTGTTTAGGTTATGGATTTCTGCAAATTATGGGTTCATGATTTTTGCAAATCATGGCCTCATGATTTACATGTTGGTATTTTACATGCTTTCTACAAATTTGAAGTTTACATGTTTTCTGCAAAATTGAGACAGTCAAAATAGCCAAGTACCACAAACTGCAAACTTTTGTTTGTTGACTTCTAATTAACATCATAAACTACTTGACTCCATTTCACTCCAACTTGTTAGAACCATAGCTCTCTTCCTTGTTTTCCTTCATTTCCTTGATTTGTTGAAACAGAAGTTCAAGATTTTTAATCCTGTTTTTCAAAGCATCAACATTTGCTAACCCGTTATCAGCATTCTCTTGCTGCTCCTTCTCATCTTGCTCCTCCCCCTCATCATCTTTATCCTCCTCCTCATCATTTTGCTCCTCCTCCTCATTAAGTCCCAAAATCTCATCATAGTAGAAGTCTTATTCGCAACCAATTGAGAATCCTACTCCTCATCCACTCATCTACTTGCCTATATGAACCGTATTCAACAATGGGTTCATCCCCAAAAGCATCTAGGACTGCGTCAAAAAGCAAATGGTTGTCTAACACTTTTTCATACTATTCTTGATCATTTTGAAGGTATCCATTTTATGCCATTGTTTGACATTTTCTTTGTTTCAGATTCGTGTGTTTGTGTGTGTTCTTGGGTGTGAACAATCGACCATTCGGAATTGGGTATAAATTAGCGTTATCCATCACTCGACAGGTAGATAAACGGTTCCCAAGACTTTTAGGCGGGAAAGGGACCAAACGCGCCAAAAAATAAGTGCAAAAACGAAAATATCCAGTTGACTAGTCAACTAACGAGGAAAGTTAACGCTTGTTAGCCAAAACGGGCTTCTAGGGACAAAACGGGTCACGTTTTGCAACCATGAGGACTCTGTACGCCAAAAAAATGAAATAGGGGACCAACTGTGAGAACGGGGTAGACTTCAGGGATGATCGGTGTAATTTACCCAATAAAATAATAAGAATGAGAAATATTTATAGCCACATATTTCAAATGAAGAAGGGAGAAATTCATGAAAAATACATCTTATATTTTTTTAAGATGCATCTGAAATGTGTAGCTGTAGTTATTTCTCATTATTCTCATTTTACTTTTGTTTTTTATTTGATCATCACTCTACACATAATATGTAATTTACCTGTATGCATGTTTCAAATCAATTTCACACAACCAAAGACTTTTATATGACCCAATTCAACCGAAATTAGAGCATCCACAATGCATAAAGTGGTAGAAAGCTTTTTACTATTCTAGAAAGTCTTTTTAGTGAGTTTTTGGCATTGCAACCAAAGCTTTTTGGAAAGCTTTTATACAAAGACTTGGTAAAACTCAAGTTTTTGCTCCAAGCTTTGGTTACTAAATGTTTCAAACATTAAATGCATTAAATGCTCCAGGCTTTGAGTTTTTGGCATTAAATGTAGATGCTCTTACCTAGCTACATCTTAAAGGCCTATGTGGCTATTTAGATGTGGTTCAATTACAACCAAATACTTTTATACTACCATAAATATCTAAAGACATACATTTATATCGTATACGGTTCGGTTCAAGTAACCGCGGTTATATAAAAATAACTGATCTGTGATAAACGATTTTTTCTTGATTTTTGGGTTTTTTGGTTTCGGTTCTTCGGTTATCGGTTTTTCCCCATTTCGGATCATACGGATCGGCTCGGGTCGGTTTCTCGGATGTTTTGAACACTCCTAATTGTTAATGTTCAAAGTAATATCTCAATTACAACCTAAATTAAAGTGGTTAACGTTAAGATTAATCTTTTTTTCCCTTTCCGATTGCCATTGTTTTACGACTTTTTGGCAAACTAATCCGCAAGATTTGAACCCACGCATATTTTAACATAAAAATTCTGGTGAAAATGTAAGTTTAAAAAAGTTAAGAGCTAAAAGATAAATAAATAAATAAATTAAAAAAAGAAGAAAAAAAAAAAAAAAAAAAAAAAAAAACTGAAGATGAAGGACTGGAGGTGACAAAAGAGTGAAAAGGAAGCTTCCACGAAAGAGACATAGGTAAAAAAAATATATATAAACGATTATCTCCCTCACAATTTTACATCTGGTAATTTTATTTAGGGTTTATGTGAAGTTATTCAAAAACAATGTCTAAAAATGATAAAAATGTGTTCGAGGCAATTAAGCAGTACAGACTCATCCACACTGTTGAAAATAGCGGAATAGTTGAAGCAGCAAAAAGATATGATCTTGAAAAACCACAAGTGAATGAAATTGTTTTGAAGGCTATTCAAGACCATCAAGACATTATCAAAAGCCACCAAGACTCTATTGCAAGCCTTCAAAAATGCATTGAAGATGAAGAAAAAAAGGACCCAACAGTGGTTAGTAGCAGCCAGGGTGGTGGTGATGTGTTGTGTTACATATGTGGTAAGAATGGGCATAAGGCTAAGGAGTGTTGTGGTGAAGGTTGTTTTAAGTGTGGTAAGCTTGGGCATTTTCATACTTATGGGCCACGTTGTGCAGGGGGTTGGGATGGTGGAAGGGAAGGGCTTATTGGTACCTATGATGCTATTTGTTATCACTGTGGGAAGGGCGGGTATATCCCTGTTTGTTCGAAGTGTGGTGAGACAGGCCATGTGGGTAAGGAATGTTGGTAAACATGGGCATTATGCAACCGAATGTCGTTATGCTGGTTTGAATTTAGTTTTAATGTTTTTATGTTGGATATGATACTTATGATCTTATGGATTAATGGTTGTTTAACATGTTCTTAGTTTATGATATATGATGTTTATGGTCGTATGGATTAAAGGTAGTTTAACATGTTCTTAGTTTATATTATATGATGTTAGCGGTATTTGATGCAACATTAGAGTTTCATCTTGTTCTTTCATGTGTTTTAGTTTTTACTCTATTTATTGATATGTTACTGTTAGTATAGCATTGTAATGATGTTGAATTGCTATAGAACTTATTATTGGGATTGGAATGAAATCTACTAGAGTTTGGTGAGGTGTATGTTTTTTAGAATTCTAGAAACTGATGTCATTCTTTATTTGCTTTAAATCAAATTTTGTTGGCACAAAAAATTTCGTGATTCCAAGACTTCAGATCCTTTTTTAGGCGAATTAGTGTTTCAACGACTTCATAACCTTCCACCAAAGATTGCAAAGAAACAAAATTTGGAAATCTAAACCATAACAACCCAAGCATTATGCCATGCGAAATCCAGGAGATATTAGTCAAAGTCTCGTCTATTCTTTATTTTTACCATATAGCTATCAAAATATGCGAACTTGTTGTTGTGACTTGGAGTATTGATGAGTTTAGCTCAGCAAAAACACTATTGAAGTTGGGCATCGTTGATGATTTATGATACAATTGATTTTATGTAGAACTAATCAGAAAGTGTGTATTTGTTTTATGTGAACGAGTCGTTCTGGGTGGGTAATGGATATGTTTGCCTAGATATTTTGTGTCTTGTTGAGTAAGGCGAATATTTATCAATTAACTGAATATACAATATATACTCTAGCGTATGGATTTCGGCAATTTCAGTGACCTTAAAGTATATAATTCAAAAACATAGTATTTTGGTTAACATATATGCATTAAACATATTTCATTTATCTTCAAAAGATACATATTCTTGTTAGTCACTTGCCCGCAGTAGATCCTTGAAGTAAGTGTTTCTGATTTAGTAAAGATGTGTCTGTAGTGCAGTGTTAATGTAATGACCGATTATGCATCCCTAGGAATAGAACCTTCTCCAAATTAAATGAGGTTCGCCACTGTGAGAGAGACCCTAAAGTGAGGTTTGGTCATCACGATGACACACAAAAGATATTGTGGGTCCTGAAAGCTTTTTGCTCTTCTTTTTATTGGGTGTTTGGATTTAAATTCTGGTACGTATTTATCTGATTATTGTTACGAAGCTGCAAGCTAGAGTATGTTCATAATGTGTGGATAAACAGATGCTGATCCTTTCAGCATGCTTTCTGTGACTTTGAACTCGTCTAGCCATCCTACCCTTTCCCTTTGCTGCTAGTTTTCGGAAATTTGTCCATCTGTTTGTTATTAATGAAATACTGTATAATCCAAGTGGAACCATTTTCAGATAAATGGATGAACTCTGGCACACCTGACGCCTCAGATTATTTGCAGTGGAAATTAGGCTTTTGATCTAATATTCGTAAGCTACGCTATTTACTTGTTTAAATGAACTGTGTGTTCTTTTGCTCTTTTACTACCCACAAATACATCCATTTTTTTCAATTATTAGCAAAGACGTATTCTTGTTACTTTTCACATTTCACTCCAAAAATGGATGATTGTTCTAATGTTTGTAGGTTGAGTTGTTGCAAAATTTAATAACACTAATACAAAATTTTCAGTTATAAAAGTAAATAAATAAATGGCTATCATATATTAGAACGTAGAACAATGTCTTTATTTTTAAAAGTAAATAAATAAATGGCTATCGTGTCATTCTTGAAACTGCTCAACGGTAACGGTTTTTTTGTTTGACGTGAACATGCTCCACGCAATATCTTAAAACTACAAATGTACCGGGTTTTTTCACTTTTATAAGGGCGTGTTTCTTAACGATGTTTTGGTTGGGTTGGTTTGAAGTTATATTTATTGTTTCTTTAGTGAATTAGAAGGTCATATTTGGGAATGAAATGCATGGAAATAAACCCGACCATGGAAGTGGCTTTTGCTGGTTCATCAATCTTTTCTGCTCTTATTTTTGAAGGGGAAAGGAAAGAGAAGAAAGGTGAACACGAGGAAAGTAAAGGAAGAAAAGAAAGTTATTTTTTTTATGTGTTCATAAGTTTTAGAAAAAAATGACAGCGAATAGATAAATTAAATGTCAAATTAAGTATGCATATAAAAGATATACCAGAAAAAGCCATTAATGGATCACCTGGAAAGCAAGGCGAAAACGAAAGTTACAGTTAAACTCTATATATTATTACTCATTGGATCATTTAAATCTATTAATTAAAAGAGTTATTAATTAATAGATATTAGTTTTTCTATAAATTAATAAATCGCAACTGCAAAATTAAAGGTATTGATTTATCGAGTTTATTAATCAATCGAGTTTTAATTTATCGAAATTATGGGTGTGTTTGTTAAAAGTAGCAATGAACCGTGAGTTGTAGCATTACTTTACCACCGCTTTAAAGAAGATTGAAAAATGAGCATTTTTAAAAAATAGCAAAGCTCACCGCTCATTTGTCAAACGACTACTAAAAATCAAAATGCTCATCGCTCACTGCTCCAAAAAGCTTCACACCGCTGTGCCATTCATACCCTATACTTCAAAAGATAAGTAATTAAGTATATTGCGAGTTCAAACAAAACTACATTTGAAAAAAAAATGTAGCATAAAACCGTATGAAATCACACTTAGGAGGAAGAAGAAATAAGAAAAATTCCCCTCATAATCATCCCAAAATTTGGAAATTAGTATCAAGTTCTTTGACTTCATGAGGTTTTAAATTTAACACAAGAAAAATAGCCAAACACATTAAGAGACACTAGCAGGGTACCCGCGCGATGCGGCGACGGGTACCTTGTGACTAAATTTTCCAGCGAACAAATTTATTTTATTTTGAGATGCTTGATTTCAGATTTATGTTTTAGAAGCTTAATTAGATTGTACATTGTGGTTAAAGAGTTGTATATTTTGGTGAAGGGGTGAATTAAATTGTGTATTAATTGTATGTATTGAAAAGTGTATTTTTAGTTTTATTTGTATTTGTACATTGTGCTTAGGTAGTTGTATATATTTGTGATGAGTTGTATTAATTGTATGGGGTAAGGATCCAGTGAGAAGAAAACTTAAAATGAGAAGAATGAGAAATAACTATAACCGCATATTTGAGATGCATCGACTTGAATGAGATGCATCTCTATTCATTTAGATGCATCACAATTAATTTCGAATGTGATTTTGAAATGCAAACGATGCAAAGTAGTACTAGCAACAAATTTGACTCGCAGAGGACAAAAAATACATAGGATTTGTATAACTTGATGAAATGCATCTAATATATATCTAATTTTTAGCTATAAAATATATTGTGATGCATCTAAAAGATTAGGGATGCATTTAAATCAAATCGATGCATCTCTAATGTGTAGTTATAGTTATTTCTCATTCTTCTTATTTTAATGATTCTTCTCATTTGATCCTTAGTCTAATTTGTATGTATGTAAGTTATAGTATTTGCTTAAAATCAATTGTTCTTTACATAGTTGTACATTATGTTTTATAAGTAGTATTTGCTTAAATTCTAATTTAGAAAATCTTAAACTTATAAATAAGAGAGAGGGTCATCCCTCCATTATAAGTAGTATAGATAAGAGGAGAACAAATAAGAAACTCGGTCGCCAATGAAATGTGGAGTAACTATCTGTTATATCTGAAGTCTGATAATAGTATATCTAACTATAATTATGAGTTTTATAAGTTTCAAGATTAGTTTACGTGAACCTTATAAAAATGGAGGGATTTGCCTATTTTGAGTCGTGTGACGGTGGGTTTAAATCTTATGTATTGGTCGGCCAAACTGTTAGACGCTATGGTTACCAAATAATATTATTATTATTATTATTATTATTAAAAAAAAAAAAAAAAAAAAAAAACCCTTGTTTTATCGATTCAAACTAATGTTCTTGTTTGTTTTGAACTTATTATATTGATCACGATTCTATAATTACTACCAAATGGCTGGTGTCATAGTTGTTAAGATCCCAATCTTGATCTTATGATCTTATGATTTTACGATTCTACAAATTAAAAACGATCCAGATCCTACGTATGATCTTAACAAGTTTACGATCTTATAGGATCACGATCTTCACCATAGGATCTTAAGGTCTACTCCGCTCCGATTTTACTTTTCTCAAACCACAAACTAAAAAAACTACAAATTTATGGTTTATGTTATTATATAATTTAAACAAAAACATTTGATTATTCTTAAATATTTTATATTCTTAATTCAGAACAACATTTCCATGAAATATTGATACAATTTCTTGTTTATCATATATAATGTAGATTTGAATAATATTACAAAGATAATTAAAAAATGATATTACAGTAGTATCTTAGGATCTCGATCCAATATTAGATTATAATTTTGCAAAGACGAAAACAATCTTAGGTAGGATGCCGATCTTAAAAACCTTGGCTGGTGTAACTTAACATAAAAAGTCTTGCTGAAAATATTAGTTAATGAACATCTTAAGGACTGAGGAAACAATTTAAAGATCAAGGGTTGGAGTTGACAAAACAGTGGAAAGGAAACTTCCAGGAAACACATAGGAAAAAAATATATATAAACCGAAAAAAAAACTGGGGTAAAAATTATTTACCAAAAAATTTCAGTAACAAGGGTTTAGGGTTTATGTACATCTATTACTATTCAAATTAAAATATCCATTCTAGTTCGAAAATGGATGATTATAAAAATACTTTTAAGGCAATTAGGGAGGGGAGAATCATTCAAACTGTTTTGTATAAAGGAATTGGTGCAGCTGCTGAACATTTTGACATCCCAAAGTCAGAAGTCAATGAAATTGTTTCGAAAGCTATAAAAGGCCATCAAAACATGATAACAATCCATCAAAAATCTATAGCAGGGCTTAATAAGCGTATGAAACAATCCCAAGTAAGGGACCGTAAAACATGTCTTTGCCAGGGTAATGTATGTTGTTATTTCTGTGGTGAGAATTTTCATTTAGCTAAGGATTGTAGTTGTTATAAGTGTGGTATGTATGGTCATTTAGCTAAGGACTGTAGTGGGTCTCGTGGTGATAGTGATGATGATGATGGTAGTGGTGGTCTGCTTCGTCAGTTTGGTTGTTATAAGTGTGGTCAGGTTGGGCATAAAGCTAGGAAATGTGATCAGGTTGGAGGTAGTGGTGGTGACTCTGTTTGTTATTATTGCGGTGAGACTGGGCATATCGCTTGGGAGTGTAGTCAGGGTTGTTCTCTTTGCCGTAAGAGTGGGCATATGAGTAAGGATTGTCCTGAATTAAGCTGTATATGTGGTGAAAATGGGCATTATCGATATGAGTGTCCTAAGAACAGTTGGAGTTGGAATGTGGATAAGGTTTGTTGTTCTATCTGTGGCGGGGAGCATACGGCTAAGGACTGTAGTGGTGTTGGTTGTTATAAGTGTAGTAAGGTTGGGCATCTCGGTAGGGATTGTGGTCAGGTATGGGGTGGCGGTGGTGGTGACGGTGTTTGTTATTACTGTGGTCCGAGGTTATTCTTGTGGTTTTGTTATTCTTTGTGGTCTGAGGGGGGGGCTCGATAAGTGATGAAGAGCAACCCTACAACAATGAGGATGGAATGAATGAGTTAGTTGACGTTGTGGAACACCAAACGGAAGCTAGGCCAACTCGAACCAAGACGCAGCCATGGAAACTCAAAGATTTTTTGGTACAAGTCCCACCTTCGGTCAATCACCCCACGCCAACATCCAATCAAGTTGCCTCCAAGGTATGCTATCCAATCTCCAACTTTGTCTCTTATGAAAATTTCTCAACTAATCATAAGGCTTTTTTGACGGCTATCACTAACAACGATGAGCCCAAGTGTTTCAAACAAGCTTCACAGGATGCTCGTTGGCGTGAAGCAATGCAAAGGGAGATTAGAGCTCTAGAAAAGAATGGAACTTGGACCTTGGAAGAACTACCTAAAGGGAAAAGAGCTATAGACTCGAAATGGGTCTACAAAATCAAGTTCAAACCCAATGGTGAAGTTGAAAGGTACAAGGCGCGACTCGTTGCTAAAGGATTCACTCAAATGGAAGGAATAGATTATCATGATACATTTGCACCGGTAGCCAAGTAGGTAACAGTTCGAACCTTACTAGCAGTAGCCGTGAAAAAGGATTGGATCATTCACCAACTCGATGTGAACAATGCCTTTTTACATGGAGATCTTGACGAGGAAGTTTACATGAAGATTCCTCAAGGATTCTCTAACGACAATGAGACTCGAGTGTGTCGTTTGAGAAAGTCTTTATATGGATTGAAACAAGCCTCACGAAATTGGTATCACAAGTTTACCGCCTTCCTTGTGAGTTTGAATTTTAGACAGTCGAAGGCCGATCATTCTTTGTTCATTTATGAAACCGATGGTGTCATGGTAGTTGTCTTGATTTATGTGGATGATGTTATCATCTCTGGTAATTGTCTCAACAAAATTCAAGATATCAAAACAAAGCTAGATAAAGAATTCAGTGTCAAAGATCTTGGTGCACTAAAGTATTTCTTGGGGATAGAGGTAGCTAGAACAAACGATGGCCTAGTTTTAAGCCAAAGAAAGTACACCTTGGATATTCTAAAGGATAGTGGGAAGATAGGTTGCAAGCCGAGTGCCTTTCCCATTGAACATGGCCTGAAACTCGACAAAGGAGAAAAGGAGCCAAGTGTTGATGCAAACCAATATCGACGCTTAGTTGGTCGACTCTTATACCTTCAAGCCACAAGGCCGGATATTACATACTCCGTTAATGTCTTGAGCCAGTTTGTGGCTGATCCAAGAAACAATCACCTGGAAGCTGCAAATCGCGTTCTAAGATATCTAAAGGCTACACCGGGTCAAGGTATTCTACTCGCTCGAGTAGGAGATCCTGCTTTAACAGCTTACTGTGATTCCGATTGGCTAGGATGTCCTTATACTAGACGTTCACGTACCGGATATCTACTCCTACTAGGTGGTAGTCCCATTTCTTGGAAGACCAAGAAACAATCAGTCGTGTCACGCTCCTCAGCTGAAGCAGAATACAGAGCGATGGCTGGTATATGGCTGTTTGTTCTCTGTGCGGCGAGACAGGGCATTTGGGTAAGGACTGTTGGTAAAGATGGGCATTATCAAGATGAGTGTCGCATGTGTTTTTAATCTTACTTTAATGTTGGGTATGATGTTTATGGATTAATGGTGATTTAGTGATGCTCTTAGTTTTTAGTTTATGCTATATGATATCGGTGGTACTCAGGGCCGTCCCGTGGATTTCGGGGGCCCTGTGCCGTGATTATAAGAAAAGGCCGTTTAAAAACGAAAATTTTATTAAATATAGATAATCATGTTTCCCAATTATGAATGTGATTTTTGGCTTAACAAAATCATAACAAAACTATGTTAAAAAAAATCATAACAAACCATGGTATCCAAATTTGGGTGTACGCTTGTGTGTAGTTACCATATTTGGAATTCTTTTTTCCTTCCGGTACAAGAAATAAGTCTAGATAAACAGATCCCGCATCGTTAGCAATATAATACATGATGCTTTTTTCATTTTCATGTAATCTGGAATGATACTTTTGGGCCTTGTACAATGCAAAGATTTATCTTATTTATCCATGTTGTAGTTGTTGGCTTTATACAAAATTTGGAGCCCCTCTAAAATTTTGGGCCCTGTGCATTGGGCTGCCTGCACCTGGTGATATCCGGGCCTGGTGGTACTTAATGCAAAATTTGAGTTTATCATGTTGCTTTATGTGTTTTAATTTTTTACTCGAGTTTATTAATATGTTATTGTTAGGGTAGCATTGTTATGATGTTGGATTGCTAAACTTATGATTGTGGAATGAAATTGGATAACGATCTGCTAGGGTCTGGTTAAGCGTATGTTTTTTTAGTAGAAGCTAAGAAACTCAGGCCATTCTCGATTTGCCTTAAATCAATATCATGAGTTCATGACAGAAAGTGATCCCAAGACTTAAAATCCTTTTTAGGCTTCTTCATTTTCTCTTTGTCAAATGTGGACAGTTATTGTCACTATATGGATTCATATATTGCATTCAACTATGAAATAATAAGGGACTGTTATGAAGCTTTTGCTTTGAGATATATCTGATAGCCTGCTTAGGTATGCTCTTGTTGAGAACCATCTCGATGATGATTGTTCCATGAAGTCTTCTAGTGTTTTCCTTTTCAAGATGGTGTTTGGTGCATATAGGTTAATTTGGGTTACATTATATATGTAATGGGTCAAATGAGTAAAGTTACTTAATCTAGCTAAAATGGAAAAGGAGGTATAAGTTGATCAAGGTGTATGTATTGAGAAAAGCAGCTAGTTTGTTTTGCTGAAAATGTTACAAAAAGAATAGAGAAAATTTAACTGTAGAATCATTTTTGCTTATAAGTTTTCTTAGATTAGCTGGGCATTATCGTCGATGTATACAGACATTTAAATACCACATCTCCTTTAAGGAAGTTGACCCATAAAAGAATTTGAAGTATCTTTGAAGTGACGAACAGGATGAGTCATTTCGGGTATTAGGACATTAATTGAGAAGTGCTTCTATACTTTTGTTCCTCACATGTATTTGAACCCTATTTCTTACTAGAAATTTCACATGATAGCATACTGACATAATCACATCTATCATTTTTCATGTTTGTGCATAATCATGAGCACCTTAATATCTACGCAAGAAATAGATCATAAATAGTGTACCTCTGGTTTTGAGTTCTATTTGACCCTGTTTAATGGTCACCGTATTTATCACCGCGAGCTCAACGTCAAACCAACGTCTCTCTCCACCACCGAGTCCACCACCAAACAAGTGTAAGGTGTAATAAGAGTACCAACTCACCACCCAAACATACCCCACTTAAACAATATACCCGCACACAACACAAATTTTTTTCTTCCACAACATGGTGCAGACCACTGAAGTTCTCACAAAAGGTGAAGGATAACTCGGTGGTGGGTAACGCATAACGCTTTGTGGGTTTGGGGGAGGGGTACAATTTACTCGACTCACACAATCTACGTTGTCACTAATGTGGTTTTGTATATGCTCTTGGCGAGATTGAGATCTCCCTAGGCTTTATATCTACTTTGGGCATGTTTGGCAAACAATATTAATGCATGAAACCTCATCATACACCATAGTATACTAAAATCATATTTATTACTAATATATTCACTAACTTTCTTGTAATCATTTTTGGCATGCTGATATGCTTTTTAGAAAACCATAACTTCCTCTAATAGAGTTCAGTTTCTACTCCTTGGTAACCATTCCTTGTTAACTCAATACATATGTAATTTCCACCACCTCACCCATTTTGAAGTGTACTTTTGAAAGTTCAAGGAAATTCGCCGATAACCATTATTGCAACATAGTACAAATATATTTTTTCAATTAATTAACGAAATACTCTAACCATTACAACACAACACAACATATATAGGCAAGCATATCCGTACTATCCAGCCAGAACAACAAATTCAAACAACACGCTATCTAGCCAGTACTGTGAATTCACACAACAACAAACATACACTATCTGTAGTCCTACGGAAAAATCAATTGTATGATTTGTATCATAGATCTTCAAAGTATGTCCAACTTGAATAGGTTTTTTTGGCAAGAGCTGACCTCATTGATACACCAATTCACAACTACAAGCTCACATGTTTTGGCCGCGATGGGAAAAAAATATCAAACAATAGACGACAAATAGATAATTACTTCTATAAAAACATAGACCTCACAAAACTCTAGCAGATTTCATTTCAATCCCAACCATAAGTTCTTTAGCAATTCAACAACACTACAGCGCGATGCTAACAATAACTAGAGTAATTTATAAAAAATAAAACACATCATGATACTCTAATTTAGCATTAGATACCGCCAGTAACATATAACATAAACTAAGAATATAGGTTAAACCACCATTAATCCACAAGCATCATACCCAACATTAAAATTTACCAACATTCCTTACCCATATGGCCTGTATGGCTGTATAGTAATAGTTCAGTTGGTAAATTGATAAAAATTGGTCCTTACTCGTAAAAGTAGTAAAATATTAGTTTACTTAGGTAATTAGTTTTGGGCTAAAGGCACAATAATATATCATACTTGTCACTTGCACCTTTTATATGTATCGAACAATTTTTTTGTCTTTATTATGTACTAAACTTGATTTTATTGTATTTTTTTTTTTGTACGTTATGACAACTATGTAGTAGCAAAAAATGAGGGCAAAGTACAAAAAAATACAATAAAATCAAGTTTAGTACATAAAATAATAAAAAATTGTTCGATACATATAAAAATCTGAGCGACAAATGATACATGGTCTGATGCCATTAGCCAATTAGTTTTTATAACTTTATATTTATTGGAAGAAAATAATGTTGATATCACTAGAAAAGATAAATTGGTAAATTTAGCATTATTCTTTGTTCAAAGTGACTTCTTCCTGTCAAATCTCCCATCCCACATCGACCAGAAGAAGAAGTTATGACTAGTTTATATATGGTCGCCAAGCGGCTATGTTTGTCCCTTCGGGGACATCCGATAAAATTGGAACGATACAGAGAAGATTAGCATGGCCCCTGCGCAAGGATGACACGCACAAATCGAGAAATGGTCCAAATTTTTTTCTCTATCGTTTTCGCGACTCACGCAAACTCTAAACTATGCTCCTAGCTTTTTTTTGGACAGCTTGGTATAAGTTTTTTTTTTTTTTTTTTTTTTTTTTTTTTAAGAAAATGTTATGGTAGTAAGAGGGCTTTTCTTATTAGCTCGCTGCGTTTTCTAAATGCGATAAGTTCCTTTGTCAGTTTGGATATTGTTTGTTCTAGCTTATTTGATGGGCTTATGAGCTTATTGAATCATTCGATAAATTTATAAGCTCATTTGTGATGGCTTATGAGCTTATCCACTTGAGCTTCATAAGCTTTCAAGCCATTATAACGAGCTTATCAGATTTTCAATAAGCTCATAAGCCCGTTAAATAAGCTAACACAAACACCGGGTAAGCTGTTTATTGTAGGCTCTTCACATCAGCTTATATAAGGGTGTTGTTCTGGTTCAAATATGAGCTTATATAATTTTCGCTTATATATGATCATTATTTTTTTTGGCTTATTTTCAGCTTATTTTCTGGTTTATGAACTTCTTTTTCATCTTAAGTCATAATAACCTCATAAGCCAAAAAATATAGGTTTATATCATATAAGATCATAAGCTAATATATAAGCTAAAACAAAGACCCCCTAAATGACCTGCCCTTCTTGGTCATTTTACCATCATAAGCTCGTGAGCGAAATATAACGCTATTTGAGAAGGTGTGTTTTGAATATAAATCATGTTTCTCTCTAAAAAGATTAAGCTTTTAAATAAGCTAATTGTAACAAAGTATAAATTTTCAGCTTTTGTTTGCTATTAATTTGTAACACTAGGAGAGGAAAACTGCATTTTATTACGTTGCAGTAAGATAAATTCCTATAATCCTGCCGCATATACTCCTCATACAACACATTGTTGCCGTGATCGGCAAGATTCGATATCTTCAACCGTTTGTGGGTAACTTTTGCTTCCCTATTTGATTTTTTTGCCTGTGTATAATCGCGGGTGGAGATGTTATTGCTTGCATCTTTGGCAAAAGTCATAGTTGCTTAGGGTTATCGTGTGTTTGTCAATCATTTGAGTTCAAAGTACTCACAGGAGGTGGGTGTAAGTGTGTAACTTAG